>OZ026531.1:12171272-12279272 GCA_964019695.1 Loripinus fragilis | reverse complement strand
CAACTTTCTGTGTTATCAAGTATATGAATAGGCTGTTTTTTGCGTTTTTTTTTAAAAAGGCCAGGTATATGATTGGGGTTGGTTTCCAAATACTGACTCGCACATCCCTACCAATAATATTCCCGAGCCCCCCCTCCGGAGACGACATTACCACCTGTTTTTAAGTTAACCAGTTGACCAATTTCACATCCAAGAAAGAAATGCCCTGTACATGTAGTTGCTATATATGTAATTTGTGATCGCATCGTGGCACCTTATGGTTTGGTGGATGGGGAACGGGTATCGGGCGTAATGGCCGGAACTCTGAGGGCCGGAAAAATGGACGGCTATCGGTATTACTACCTTGGGGGTTCACTCGCGGACGCGCGTTTCTTTGCCAATTCATGCTTAGCTCTAAATTTTGGGTGGGCTCTGGTGCCGAGACCTCACGAATCGCTTGAAATGAAAGTCGATAGTTATTACGTATATATTAAGCAATGTGCATACCTATATACATGTATATAGTTTCCACTAGCAGATGATATGTGGACATGGTAATATAAAGCATACAGAGCCATCGGGAGGTCGCTGCCACAATAGAGTCGGCCCAACGGCGAGCGGTGCTTTGGAAAATAGATTATTTTGGCTTTTAATGGAGTTGAAATTTCTGGTCATCGTTTTTATGAGTTCGTGCACATTTAAATATTAATTTTCTATTTTACAAGTTCTATGGTGTTATTTCTCTAGGTGTTTGTGTATACTTGGTATATCTTTATACTCTCACTGTGTTTCCGTCCAGTCTGTGTTTAGAGAAGGTTTTTGATGATAGCCAAAGTAGTTGCCACCCAATGGGTGGCAGCTGTGCGTTTGGCCAAAACGTCTGGACCCGTACCCGGCCCAATCTGGTCTCCGGCCAGGCCCGGTTCCAAAGCGTTTTGTATTCAAACACTGCGAACTCGAGACCAAAGGGCCACAGTTTCGAGCCTCACCGGCGTCACTGCGTCGTGTCATTGAGCAAGACACATTAATCCTAGCATAGTACTGAATCAGCCCAGGAAGACCCGTCCCTACGTAACTGAAAGATTGTTGACTGGGGCGTAAAGATTCAAATCAAACAAACAAAACAAACACCGCGAATCAGATGTAGTCCCGAATTTTGTCAGTCTGATCATGTTCCAGGGTGTTTGTTTTGTATTCCGTTTTGTCACAAGTTTATAGTTTAAAACTGATTTGGGCCGTTTCAGTTCCAACTTTTGTTGGGTCTGAATAGATCCAATACTGTTTACTGAGGGGTAGCATCTGACGTTCGTTTTGTTCTAGGCTTATTGTTTCACTGTGTTTAACTATTTCGAATGAAACCCCGATGTTACGGTTGCGTTCTTTTTTCTCATTTTCACATATAGAGCTAATTTTGAGGAGAGGCATGGGGTTGGTTAGGGATGTGGAATTCGGTGGTATATCTGTAATTTGGTCGTCTTCGTTTTCGAGCACCCAAAATTTTTTTACTCAAGCCTACGTATATATGAAAATATCAGAGTACCCCACCCCCTGGGGAGTGTTCTTGTATACCTAGCGAGTCAAATAAAACTGCATCTTCAACAGCGAAGGTTTCATCGTATCTACCTTTAGATTAGACAA
Organism: Loripinus fragilis; assembly: GCA_964019695.1. NCBI lineage: Eukaryota > Metazoa > Mollusca > Bivalvia > Lucinida > Lucinidae > Loripinus > Loripinus fragilis. The sequence goes on along the minus strand of OZ026531.1, from coordinate 12,277,655 downwards.
TCGCAACCCTTGGTAGGACAAGATGATAAAACTGGCGTGATGAAAAAAGCAACAAAAGAGGCCCGACATAGACAAAATGACGTCATTGTTTACATTGTCATTGGCGACGCTTACCAGATATTTCAACAGACTCTGTCAATAAAACGATCATAGACAGGGTTTTACAGGACGCAATATCCTGCGTCTTATACGCATAAATCATTAGGTAGGACCCGTCAATTCACCTTACCTGCGTCCTCTGGGACGCAGATGTGTTTGTTGTGCCTTTCATTAAAAAGTTATTTCGTAACGATTCCGGTTTTCCCATAGTTACAGGCTATCTATAAATAAATAGGACAGGTGCTCTTGTTTTAGACTGCTGCACTGACCTCGTAGGTAAACGAGAAGTGAAAACATCCGTGCAAACATCGGCCGTGAAAAAAGTCGTAAAATATCATGCTTTCTCTCAGGTCCGCTCTGCTAAAAAGCATGGAAAACGTAGACTGATTTGTCCATCACTGACTTTGTGTATTGATTTTTTCATAGTGTGAATAATCTCACTGACAACTCAGCCGACCGCTCAAGCGTGAAGGGCAATTATCTTGACACTTTTCTTTCTTTTGTATATGCCGAATTACGTAACATTTTCACTTGGAAAGGCTCAGGTCGGCAATAGATCAAAGATACCAGAGACTTCAGATAAGTGGAGACTTGTAGACAGATAGATAAAATACAATGACAGCAAGATCATGTGTATTTCAAATTTACCAACCAAATTTCTCAGGATGGAAAGCAAGTAGCAGTCTGATCAGTGTCAGACTGTTTTTTCTTGTGCTTTTTTTTTTTATCTCAATTAGAGAAAAGCCTGATCAGAGACTGTTTTTTTCTGTCTTCTGGATGCAGCAATCTATCACTTCTCCCTGTTTTCTCAAACTTCTCCCTATTTGTACTGGAGAAGAAGCACTCCCCCTAAATTTAAGGGCTATATAGCTTGGTCCTTGCATATTATAGGGACAAGTTCAGCTTTTGTAAAAAAAAGCGTATAGGATTGTGTTTCACTGATGGTAATATGTGGCCCTCAAAAAATTCAAATGGCCCCCCAAAATATCGGAAGGGGGCCAAACATACATGTAGCCCTCAAAATAACTGACCTGGGGACAACACCGAGCCTTCATGGAAGGATGTACTACCTCCCAAAATTCGAAGCTTATCTAAAAAGATGGGACCCCCAATTTTTATGATGGGACCCCCATCATATTCAAAGTTGAGTCCCAAGGACCCCCAAACATTCAACTTGGTGTAAAACCCTGCATAGAGTAGACAGCCTTAAAATTTCCATGATATCTGGATACCTGGTATATCTTTATACTCTCACTGTGTTTCATAGAAAATTAAAACCTTTTATTGCGAAAAGAATGCTACAGGAGTTACGATCCGCGGGTAACAATCGACCATCCCGATCAGCTTGATTCCTCCTCTTTCTTTACGTACTTAACTTGATTTGTAAGTTTTGGCTCGAGAATTTCGCTTTTCTAATATGGCGGCGTTTTGTTTACATGGCTGAATTATGGGAGACTGGTCTTATGATTTCTATTGAAATTAATTACGAACCCTCGATTAAAGGTCAATTAACTAATCAACCGTTTAATGAGGCTTCGTACAACACATTTAAATTCATCAATTAGTTAATCCATCGTTAAGATTTAAATGGCTGATTAACGCTTAATCCATGATTAAATTTAATTGAGCTTCGTACAACCGGGTCCTGATCAGTTTGCGCGCATGCGCAGGCTGGTCTGAGCCTTTGCTAGTCCCAAATACCTCATTGATGGAAATCACATGTCGCGGCTCATATAGCCTGTGCATTTGTGCAGTCTGATCAAAAACATTTTTTATTCGCTATATCTAAAAAGTATGTCAAGCCTGCTCCATGCAAAATGTAGGATTTGTTTTGTTTGTTTGATTGATTCTTTACGTCCCAGTCAACAATTTTTTCAGCTATGTCGGGACGGGTCTTCCTGGGTTGGACCAGTACTAAGCAAGGATAAATGTGTCATCATCTCTGTAGCCAAGCAGGCTGGTTTGACCTGGATTTGGTCTGAAACCCTGAAGAAAGATTTTGTCACATGGAAGCCCACATGTTATGTGTACTCAAAAACGCCATCTTAAAGTAACAGTTCTTTTGAGCACTTAAAACAAATATATTAAAATAAATGGACATTAAAGACATATTAATCAAAATTTCACATTATTTTTGTGTGTGTTTATCTCGGGTTTTTTCCATGTCTTATATGCTAACCCATTACCTTTTCATCCCTAGATAAAAGCGTATAACAAAAGAATAATATTCGTATTTTTTCAACCAAAACATATGTTGTGGGTACTCAAAAGAACCGTCTCAATGAGACGGTTCTTTTGAGCACCCAAAACAAATGTTAAAACTGATGGATAAGAAAATAATCACAATTTTACGGTAAAATATTTTACCTTTTCATCCCTCTTCTTACACAGTTCTTCTTTCTTTTCCTTCGTTAAGTTCCAGAGAGGCATACTAAGGATATAGTTGAAGTCTGGGCCTGTATCAGCTTCCTCCTCATCATCAGACTTGTTCAAATCATCATCTATTTGCTACAGGAATTGATAAAATAATGGTTTAATCAACTGCAGGGTTTCAGATTTTTTCAAGATTTGTGGACCAAAGTGATCCATGGAGCAAAAAAAAGGTGGGTCATTTTCTGAAATGATGGGCCCAAGCATATCAAACTAAACACAGTTGACATTTGGGTAGTATACTTTACCTACACACTGACACAGACACTTGTATGCATATATGTATATTGACTGCTGATTATAAAGTAAAACCTATCTTAAGCAGCCACTCAAAAAAGAAGACCAATTATTGCTTAATGCAGGTCAAAAGTATTGCAGAATGCTCCATGGGGAGCATTCTGCAATCCTTTCGACCTTCATTAAGCTACCATTTGGTATAAAGATCTTTGTTTTATCTTTTTTGAGTGGCTGCTTAAGACAAGTTTTACTGTATTGACAACCTACATGTACTTTCTGTTTTGTGGAGTTTGTAGACTCGCTGTAAAATCAATATTCTTACTAAAGTGAGATTTTTTCACAACTAAAAAGGATGAGTCCACTGGGCCCACTGCCTTGGAAAGTAATGGGCCATATTACGACATCATGGGACAATGACCCAGGCCCACAATAAATCTGAACGCCTGTATACTATTGTTCAAATCATCATCTATCAGCTAGAGAAAATTGATAAAATAATGGTATCAGGGCTTACCCTGGCTCAGAATTTGTTGAAGCCAACACTTTAGCCAAACTGAAAAAATTGGAACCAAAAGAAATTGACTTTAATCAAAAGTATCAATAAGTTTATCTGTATTTAACTCTTTCCCTCTAGCAGCAACTGCTGAAAACACCCAAAATCCAGCATCCAAATATGACAAAATAATGCAGACAGAATCGGCACAAAATACATAAGTCCCCCTCCACTTTTGAAAGTAAATTAAGTATTTTTCAAGGCCTAAGAGCAATTTCTCAACACTTTTCAAAGTAAATTACTTTTTAAGGACTTGCGAAGAAAGCCCCTCATATTCTTAAAGTGTTTAGGAACCCAGAGTACAGCTCACTAACAGCTCCATTTCTGATGAATCTACCAAAAATATACACTTGTTCACAGGTTTAGATAAACAAAAATTTTCAGTGTAAAAATTGTAAATATTTTCTTACCCATCAATTTTAACATATGTTTTGAGTGCTCAAAAGAACCGTCTCAATGAGACGGTTCCTTTGAGTACCCACAACATATGTTTTGGTTGAGAAATAAGAAAATTAAATTCTCGTTACACTCTTAACTAAAGTCCTGCTTGTTTATCTCAACATTTCCCAGGCCTACAGCTATGGCCAAATAAAAAATAAGTGTGTTTCAGGTAAAGGGTCTGAAGACTGTAGGTGGGGTATGCACAAATATACATTTTTTAAATTATTCTTTTCCAGAAAACCTGAAAAAATTCTATGTTTCACCAGTAAATTTAGGTTGTGTCAATTACACTAAACACAGGTATTTTTTTTAGTTTGAATTGTTTCTTTACGTCCCATCAACAAATTCAGCTTTATAGGGACAAGTTTTCCTGGGTTGAACCAATACTAAGCTAGGATTAATGTGTCTTGCTCAAGGACATAACCCAGTGACGCTGGTGAGGCTCGAATCTGCAGGCCCTCGGTCTCAAGTCAAGCACTCTACCACTGAGCCACTGCGCTCCCAAAGATATATTTTTATTTGGCCTAAGGCTGTTAAATTGAAATCTAATTTTTTGTATTTTGCAACCAAAACATGTTGTGGGTACTCAAAATCATTGCTTATCTGGTCTAACATTTTTTGTTCAAATTGCGATTGTTCTACAAAAACGATAGAATTTTTGAAATGACCAAATAGTTGGTATCAGATATACCCACAGATTTATCTTTTTTTTTTTTTCAGTGGAAATCAAGATGTACTTTAACCCTTCCCCTTCTATGAAAAAAAATGCATCTGAAAATGTCATCTGGTGCTTATAAATGCTTACGTTAAGTATACTTTCAAGCAATGGCAAGACTTCAGGAGGCATTCAGTGCCAGTCAAGAACCATCAAGTCCTTTGATCAACACGTCAGATTATAAGAATCTATCATGAGTGTGAGGGTAGGATAGAAAGATCTGTCCCGAGGATCGCTGTTTGGCATCACGAGGCTTGCCGAGTGATGACAAACGGTGAACCCGAAGGCAGATTTTTCTATCCTACCCTGAAACGAATAATGGATTGTTTTTCTTGGTCACCACTAGTGATGGGCCGATGATCGACTATAGTCGAAAGTCAGTTGGTTTGGGCTTCCGATTGCGACTATTGATTGTAAAATGACGCAATCGATTGTAATCGGTTTCCAACCTTAGTCTACAGGCTGTGCTCAAATCTGCCTGTTACGATCTCCATATAAACCATTTCATTTTGCGGTGAGAAAACACAGTTTTTTTCTGTGTTTATAAAGCATTTTTTGCAAGTCAATCGTGATCGGTAAAGCAACACGATAACCTACGAAAGTTCCAAATGGAGCGTCTGTGGTTACCGCCGTACGATTGGATAAAATGTCTGCTGTTCCAGTTATTGCACCCGAGTATTTAAAGCTGCATAATCTGTAAGTTTTGATCTTTTAATTTTAGAACTAAAGTTTCTATTTTTCAAGAACACAGTAAAATAACTAAAATTCGGATAAACATTTTACCAATTACGTAAATCTTAACAAATTATCAGTATCAAAACAACAGCATTTATGTTAAAATTAACTGTCTATAATTATTGGAGGGACACAAATAATTACCAACAAAAGAAAAACACACCTGTTTTATTAATTCACTTTTCCGTGCAGTTTTCAGCTATGGTGAACAGATTTATTGTGAAAACATAACTTAATTCTACTTTTACAAATGATTTAAAAAGAAAATAAATTTTTCGAAAAATATCAAAAGTTACAGAGTATGCAGCTTTAAAGCCGATTCTGAGGTTACCGCTACGATTGGATAAAACATCTGCTGTTCCAGTTATTTCACCTGCGTATTAAAAGCCGATTCGTACCGATGTCAAACAGAAAGAATACAAACAAAAAAGTTCTTTTTCTTCCCGTTTCAGTTCATCCCTTGTGTGATAGGGTATTATCGAACTATTTAGCAAGTAAAACCATTCATTTCAGACCAAAAAAGCCTGGAGCTTTTAGTTAGTTTTTTCTGTAATGGTGGTGCATTTATCGGAAATGTTGTACGTCAATGGGCGTAGGCAGTATAACTAACGTTCAGCATTCAGCAAGAAACACATCTTTTCTTAAAAGTTTAATTAAGATATATATTGGCAAAAAGTTAGCCCAAAACAGAGCACAGAGGATGACTCTAATCCAGCAGGGGAAGGTGTAAAGTGCTTTGACTGCACGTTATCATGGGCTGTGCTTCAAAGTATAGAAAGGAGATGAAGTTAAAAATGAGTTGTGTTCTAGACTCTAGTCCAATATGTTTAACTAAGGTCAGGATCAAGATGCTCATGATTATGTATTATAGATGTAGTCTGGCAGCCAACATTTTCGAAACAGTCGGATTCTGTCTAGTCAAAATGTGTTTGAAGTGTTAGTATTTTTTTCATTCCTTTACATGTACCATAAAAGCACAAGCTTAATTTTAATCAACATAAGAAATAACAAATAAAATGCTACAAATAAAAACATATATTGAATGTAGCTAAGCATGTGTGATCACTTATAAAAGGTATAGGGAATCGATTGTACTATCGATAGCTAGTTGGTTTAGTCTTTCTGATTCTAAACCGATAATCGATTGTGATTTCAAACCGATGGCCCATCACTAGTCACCACTTTCTTTTATTTTATAATAAGCTTCCCGAAATCCCTGATTACGCTAAGATGCAATTTTACCTGATGACGACACTTTAACACTAGAGCAGAAGTCGATGGTGCACCATCGCAAATACTCGCTTTTTGACCTATAAACTTTACCTTGGGGTCAAGGTCACACAAAATGTTGCTCAGTACCTTCAACATAATATGACCTATGCAACTGTAAAGTTTGAAGTTGCTATGTCCAATGGTTAAAAAGAAGAAGCATTTACAAAAAATACACTATATGACCTTGACCTATGGGTCAAGGTCACACCAAATGTTGTCAAAATCATATGACCTATGCACCTGCAAAGTATGAAGTTGCTACGTCCAACAGTTTAGGAGAAGATGCATTTACAAGAAAGTTCATTATTTGACCTTGACCTTCATGTCAAGGTCACACTAAATGTTGCCCAGTGCCCTCTACATCATGTGACCTATGCACTTACAGAGTTTGAAGTTACTACATCAAAAGCTTTAGGAGGAGAAGCATTTACAAGAAAATTCAATATTTGATCTTTGACCTTGGAGTCAAGGTCACACAAAATGTTGCCCAGTACCCTCTACATCATGTGACCTATCCAGCTGCTAGGTCTAACCGTTTAGGAGAAGATACATTTACAAGAAAATACATTATTTGATCTTTGACCTTGACCGTCGTCAGTCTGTCTGTCTGTCCGTCCGTCACGTTTCTCGTAAATGCATCTCCTCCTAAACCGTTAGACCCAGCAATTTTAAAATTTGTACCTAGATAGGTCACATGATGTAGAGGGTACTGGGCAACATTTCATGTGACCTTGACCCCTAGGTCAAAGGTCAAATAATGTAATTTCTTGTAAATGCATCTCCTCCTTAACCATTAGACATAGCAACTTCAAACTTTGTATCTAGAATGGTCACATAATGTTGAGGGTACTGGGCAACATTTCGTGTGACCTTGACCCCTAGGTCAAGGTCAAAAGTCAAGTAATGTACTTTCTTGTAAATGCATCTCCTCCTTAACCATTAGACGTAGCAACTTCAAACTTTGTTCTTAGTTAGGTCACATGATGTAGAGGATACTGAGCAACTTTTGTGTGGCCTTGACCCCAAGGTCAAATAATGTACTTTCTTGTAAATGCATCTCCTCCTTAACCGTTAGACGTAGCAACGTCAAACTTTGCAGGTGAATAGGCTACATGATGTAGAGGATACTGAGCAACATTTGTGTGGCCTTGACCCCAAGGTCAAGGTCAAATAATGTACTTTCTTGTAAATGCATCTTCTCCTAAATTGTTGGACGTAAAATTTCAAATTTTGCAGGTGCAAAGGTCATGTGATTTGGAGGGCACTTGACAACATTTTGTGTGACCTTGACCCATAGGTCAAGGTCATATAGTGTATTTTTTGTAAATGCTTCTTCTCCTTAACCATTGGACATATTAACTTCAAACTTTACAGATGCATAGGTCATATTATGTAGAAGGTACTGAGCTACATTTTGTGTGACCTTGACCTCAAGGTAAAGGTTATAGGCCAAATAGCGGGTATTTGCGATAGTGTACCATCGACTTTTGCTCTAGTTTTATTTTAAAATAAGCTTCCATGATATTAAATCTATATTTGTGCTGCCAAATACTGATGACGCCTCCTTCAGGTGCAGTCTGATCATTGTTGGCTTCGGCCTATCTGTCCAAATGCTTAAAGCAAATATGATACAAGCTTGCAAATAAATCCCCCAAAACGGTAAAAAATGTAAGCTTACAAATATGCACATGCAGCCTATAAATTGAATATAAATTTAGCATTTGGTCGTAGCCATCGTATACTATGAAGTCTATGAGCATTCGAGCACCTGATTGTTTTGTCAGAACTGTGCATATGGGCAGATCCTTCACTGGTCACCTATGTTTTACAAGTACAAAATTAACTTCCCCTGTCTCATATTAATCAAACAAGCGTATCCCCAAATTTCTTTTCCTTTTAAATCAGGGCTTCCATTAACTTTCAAATCCAGGAAGTCCAGACTTCCTACCCTTGAAATTTGGAAGTCCCATTGAATTCTATTGGAAGTCCCACTTTTTTTCTGTGATACCATCGCGGTGTGGCAGATTGTCAAACTTGCTTTAAAAAATAAGATATATATTTCAGAGATCATTCTTTGTTCCATACAAGATAGGTAGGGTAGGGTAGGGTAGGGTAGGGTAGGGTAGGGTAGGGTAGGGTAGGGTAGGGTAGGGTAGGGTAGGGTTAGGTAAGGTAGGGTAGGGTTGGGAAGGGTAGGGTAGGGTAGGGTAGATAGATAGATTTGTTTGGGAAGGTGTTTGTGTAGCAATTTTTATTTTAAAAGCTAGTACTTATTTGTGTAACAATTATTTTTTATAAGCTTGTACTTATACAGAATGAGATCATTCTTTGTTCTTTACAATGCATAGATAGGTAGGGTAGGGTATGGTAGGGTTAGGTAGGGTAAGGTAGGGTAGGGTAGGGTCGGGTTAGGTAGGGTAGGGAAGGAAAGGGAAAGGTGGGGTAATGTAGGGTAGATAGATAGATGAGTTTGGGAGAGTGTTTGTGTAGCAATTTTTATTTTAAAAGCTTGTACTTATTTTGTGTAACAATTATTTTTTAAAAGCTTGTACTTGTACAGCATAAAATTGCAACAAAAAAGCATTCGTTTTTAATATGTTGTATGTTCGTTGGTGTAGTGCCTGTGTAGAAGGAGTGTTCAAGTACTAAATTATCGCATGCGCAGGATCTACACAATTAGTTACGACGCAGACGTGTAGAGTTTATAAAAGTTATTTCACAAGCGTGCAAAGTGTCACGTCGGCACTTCAAACAAAACGATAGTGATTGGGCTGTTGGCCGTTTCGCTTTATTGCTCAGGGACTGGACGTCCGTCTCGCGGGAATGGTTTCTAAGGCCGTTGTCAAGATGTGTCGATGTAAATTTTCACACCTGTTGGATGACACGCTTTTATAATTACGCTTCCACGTGACATTGGCTGTCAATAAAACTCTCGAAATCAGTCAAGTGGGACGTCCTAGCGTGGTCAATAAACAAAATAAATGAGTTTCCAATACGAAGGCGGGACATAAATCACGTAATCTGGTAAATGTGGGCGGGTTTTTTCTGCAGACAGGACGTCTCGATATCCATTTTCGGCCGTACTAAGGAATTTTCAGAAGTCCGCGGTACGTCTCTGATGTGTAATTTCGGCGTACGCAGCCGATTTTTGGACGTAATATACGGCGTACGTCCGCCTAACGGAAGCCCTGTTAAATTGTAGTGGAAAGCAGTGTTCATCCTGATCAGATGGTTTTGTCAGAAGCCAGTTGATCCAGATCTACAGTATTTTCAAAAAACACACAATAAAGCCATGAAAAGGCAATATCTTAATTGCTTCTTGGAGAAAACTGCTCTTTTAAAAAAAATAGCTAGTAAGCTAGTGCTAAATTTGATCCTTGAGATAGAAACATCAATAGATTTGGGATATTGCTGTAAATCCAAAGCAATACAAGCCGGCTGTTGAAATTACATACTTCACAGAAATCATAACAAAGCACAACTTTTTTATACAGGGCTCCAGAAGAAAGAATCATCTGAAGCACTGTAAACATATACACGAAACAACAATCATGCGGTTTACTTTACCATCGGCCCTCTTTTCTCCTGATTGCAATATTTACAAGTATGACAGTTAATTCAGTAATGATATATAATTTGACAGTAATGAGCATACAAATTTGACATTAGATACTGTAAAAGTTGCAAGAGCATTTGCAGCCTCATGATAACAAACCCTGGGTATTTTCAATGAAAAAAAGCATTTTATTTAAATTTTGGTAAGTTTTGTCAGAATCAATTAGTATACAATACCTGTAGGAAAAAGTATTCTGAAACTACATCCCTCTTACTTTATGAATTATGTAAGTTAAATATTTGAGCAGGGCCATTTTTATGGGTCCATGTGGTAAGTGGAAACAAATCTCTTTATTTGTAACCTTACCTTTCCTTTATTCTGTGCATCTTTCCATGCCTTCACTGGATCAGAATCGTACCCTCGTCTAACTAACAACTGTATCAGGTCTTTCTTAGCCTTGTTTTCTGGGAAAGAAAAGTTATGGTGTGACTTTGGTCGTCTGCTGATAATCATTACAGTTTGGAATCGGATCAGACCCGACATAATGTCGGGCCTGATCTGATTCCATAATGTTTGTCACTCTAATAGTGTCCCTGAAATAATTGTTTGAAAAGTGTCAGCAAAATATGATTGTATCATATTTGCTACAATAACAGCTTTGATATGAGTTAGGGTTGCCACTTTAAGGGAGAGAATAAAGTCCAAATGCATGGTTCATTAGTGAAAGTTCAAAATTTCCAAAATCCTGATCTTTTTTAATTCAAATTTTAAAACTTGCAGTATGCCTTTAAAGTATTAATATATCAAGTTTAAAAGGTTATTTGGCTTTAAATCAAGTGTATATATATCAGAAAAGTTATTATATTCTGCCTAATTCAGGATTTTGAGGCTGACTTTCCATGGAAATAATCCTGAAAACTTTCACCCATGATGGTTTATACAGACAATGTCCAGAAATGGGGTAATTAAAATTGTAATTGTAATTAATTCTAATTTAATTACATTTTCTAAAGTAATTGCATGTAATTGTAATTAAGACATTTCTTTAATTACAATAATTGAATGTAATTAATTACATGGCCAAAAATGGGTGTAATCAACAATTACTTTCAATTACCTTTTTAATTACTTTACAAATCAGTTATGAACTTCGGTTACTTAAGAATATCATAGAAACTTAACATACAGTTAAATGAATAATTCTTGGCCTTTGTAAATGCATATATCATTTGCTGTACTTGTTGAATGCAACATGAAACAAATGAGAATTGGGACTAGTCATGCTAGTATCTATAGACATAAAAATAGAATATAACAATTTTACTGCAGACACAGACTGTATGTTACTTCTACTATTCCTTTTTTTAAGCAAATTATTTATTCTTTGTTCATCTGCTTATAAAAGATATGCCTTTGTGACAATCAACCTTTAATAGTTAAGTTACCAAAACAATACAAAATCAAAGGTGTGAAAATCTCAACAATAGTATTTACTCAGACAATAGTGTTGGTTAGTAAATTGACTTGAAAGCATTTTGTTAAATTTTCACACCTAGGATCAACACAAGGTGCATGACCCAATCTATCCAGTACACTATTAAAAGCCCTTAAATTGAACTGCTCATTTGCCATTTTAATAATAATAATAATAATTAATAATAATCATCATCATCATCATCATCATCATCATCATCATCATCATCATCATCATCATCATCATCATCATCATCATCAATTAATAATCAGAAAATGTGATTCAGAAAATTAAATTGAATTTCACTCATTTAGTGACCTGGGCCCCATCATTGTTAATATAATAACAAAAAATAAAATAGATGTTCCAGTGGTGACCGAACTAGCGACTCTTGCTTGCCAAGCCAGCATTTAAACAAGCTTGTAATATATAAGGTTTGTCACCATCGGATATTTCTTTTTGTACTTTTTTGCCAACTTTCAGAACTAATAGGGCCACACAGAACTTTTATCAACACAACAATTCTCTGGCATTTAAGCTGGTTTTACAAAATAATTTCCATGGTTTATTGTCCACAGTTGTAAGACTTTTCTCAAGCCAATGTGGATTCCTGAACTTTGTTCTGCATTTAACAGCTAGTTTGAGAACTATGGCAATTTATCCCCCCCCCCCCCCCCCAAAACAAAAAATAATAATAGTTTCTGTATTTTCTCTTGTGTGATCATGTCATCAGTCACGAAAACAACAGCTGATTTTGTACATTTCATTTCTTTTAAGTTGCATCACTTGACAATAATTTGATACAAGAGGAAAAAATAAAATCAACCTAATAGACATATATTGAATTTAGAATATCAAGGTTACTCAGACTTTTTAGGAGATTTTAACTCATTTCAAATATCTCTGAAAATAAAATCTGATGAAGCTATCTAAGTGGCAGTGAAATGTAATTGTAATGTAATTAATTACATTTGGCAAAGTAATTGTATGTCATTAATTACTTTGCTCAAAAGCCGAGGTAATTGTAATTGTAATTTAATTGAACAATTTCCAATGTAATTGTAAGTAATTAATTACTTTTGCAAAGTAATTGACCCCAAGTCTGACAGACAAAAAACTATGCTTCGTTTGATTTGATTCTTTACGTCCCATCAACAATCTTTCAGTTAAACAGGGACGGGTCTTCCTGGGTTGAACCAGTACTAAGCTAGAATAAATGTGTCTTGCTCAAGGACCTTAACACAGTGACGCCGATGAGGCTTGAACCCGCGGCCCCTCAGTCATGAGTCAAGCACTCTACGACTGAGCCACTGCATTCCCTTGCAAAAAACTTTGCAAAATCATTGCTCTAGTCTTGATAAAAAAAACTTGGGGCGTAAAAAATTTAATATTTTCTTATCCATCAGTTTTAACATAGGTTTTTGGGTGCTCAAATGAACTATCTCATTGAGATGGTTCTTTTGAGCAATCAAAACATAGATTTGAACCAATGCATAAAAAAATTAATCACAACTAGAAGTGCTTTCAGAAGACAAGTGACCCCCAAGAATGCGTGACCCTTTTTTGTTTGCTTGTTCCCAGTCAACAATGTTTCAGTTATGTCGGGACATATACCTGTCTCCCTGAGTTGAACCAGTACTAAGCAGCGGATAAAATATCTTGCTTAACAACACAACAAAGTGACTCCGGTGAGTCTCGAACTAGCAACTCTTCGATTCCCAGTCTACCACTTTACCAACTGAGCCACTTTCTAACATTCTTTGACCCTCTGTGACCTTGAAAATGAGGTCAAGGTCACCTAAAACTGAACAAGTGGGGGAATCATAATTTTATGCTAAGCATATTTTGGCCTTGTCACAAGAGAAAACCCGGAAGTTGCATGTGAACAACAAAGCCGCAGACCAGCCTGTACAGTCTGATCAGCCCCACTGTTAGTAGCATAATGGGAAGTATAATATCTTAACTTGTTACAGGCAAAATTCCAACATTCTAGCTAGTCTCTGTAGCTGAGCAGGTTGGTTTGTATCTTACCAGGGTTCATAAGGCAAGTTTGAGTAAAATTCAAGGACTTCTCAAGACTATCCTACACTTTTCAAGGACTGAAAACTTATGAAAAATACTGACTTACGCGTTCAAAATTCTATATTTGAAATGCTAGACTGCATTACTAAAGATATTTTAGAAAATTAGTATAAAATTGTGGTGCCTTTATTTGGTGCAGCATATGCTGCACCAAATACAGGCTCCACAATTTTATACTGATTTAGGTCGCTAAAGACAGTGTTGAATCCTCCTGTAAATGGTAAAATTCAAGGACTTTTCAATGCCTTTCAGTGTTTTTCAAGTACTTATCAAGGCAAATTTAATTTTCAAGGACTTTTCTAAACAGTCCTGTATAATCAAGTAGTTTTCAAGCTTGTGCTAACCTTGGTGTTTACCAAAATATTAATTTTCTTTTCTTTCAACCGAAACACATGTCGTATGTACTCAAAAGAACCGTCTCATTGGGACGGTTCTTTTGAGCACCCAAAACATTTGCTAAAACTGAGGGTAAGAAATAATTGATAATCATCTGCTCAAAATTTTTGTATATCTAAAACCTATGGTCTTACCAACAGTAACGGTTCCCTCAATTTTCTCCATGATAAAGCGGGCTATGTTGTCCATCTTTAGTGACTCTGCAGCCAACATCCCCTCAAGGTAATCTTTCCGCTTTCTGTAGAAGTCCATCCTATAATCATAGAACTCTCGGAGGATTTCCTCGGCACTGCTGTAGCGTTTGATACAGCCGTTGTGGTCAAACAAAACCTTGAAGAGAAACAGCAGCTTTCAATCTTCATTTATACAGAAAAGGTTAACCCTTAAAGCGCCAAGAAAAAATGCATCTGAAAATTCGTTTCCTGAAGTAGTCTGCTGCAAATAATTGCCTAACACTACTGACAAATTTAAATATGGAAGCAAACAGGGAGCAGTCTGATCTGGGTCCACACTGTTTGTCATAGAGGCTTCTTAAACATTTCAGCAAAAGAGAAAAGCAGACGACTTTTGTTGTGATTGGTGCTTTAAGGGTTAATTAACCCTCTGTAGACTAATGGACCTGTCTATAAAGTTTGAAACCGCAATGTCACGATGGCCCATAATATATATTGAGGGGTCACAGGTTATAATTTCCAAAATCTTGTCATTTTTTTTGCCGAAGATCAGTTGTGTCTTGGCAAACAGTGCAGATCCTAGTAGGAACCCTGGATTAGTGCCCCTTTCAATATATAGGTTAGTTAAGAGATGTTTGTTTGATTTGAGTCTTTATGTCCCATCAACAATCTTTCAGTTAAACAGGGGTTCCTGTTTAGTCATAGAATACTCAAGAGACTTGAAAAGGCTCTGATCAGACTGCGCATATCTTGGGTTGAACCAGTACTGAGCTAGGATAAATGTGTCTTGCTCAAGGACCATAACCCAGTGACGCCTGTGAGGCTTGAACCTGTGGCCCCTCGGTCTCGAGTCAAGCACTCTACCACTGAGCCATTGAGCTCCCTAGTTGTATCTTGGCAAACAGTGCAGACCCTAGTTGGAACCCTGGATTAGTGCCCCTTTTAATATATAGGTTTACCGTTTGTTAAGAGATGTTTGTTTGATTTGAGTCTTTATGTCCCATCAACAATCTTTCAGTTAAACAGGGGTTCCTGCTTATAGAATACTCAAGCCACTTGCAAAGGCTCTGATCAGACTGCGCATATCTTGGTTGAACCAGTACTAAGCTAGGATAAATGTGTCTTACTCAAGGACCACAACCCAGTGACGCCTGTGAGGCTTGAACCCCCGGCCCCTCTGTCTCAAGTCAAGCACTCTACCACTGAGCCATTGCGCTCCCTTGTTGTGTCTTGGCAAACAGTGAAGACCCTAGTAGGAACCCTGGATTAGTGCCCCTTTTAATACATAGGTTAGTTAAGAGATGTGGAAAATAAATAAATTTTGGTGCCAGTTACCAGGCCTTCCTTCAAATACGAGTGTGCAACTGAAAATTAATTTCTTATTTCTCAGCAAAAACATATGTTGTGGGTACTCAAAAGAACAGTCTAAATGAGACGGTTCTTTTGAACACCCATCACATATAGTACTGAGCCAGTGCATGAGATTTCCAACAATGTGGTATGTACGACCAGTGAAGGCTCAGACCAGCATGTGCATACGTGCAGTCTGATCAGAGCCTTTGCAAGTCGCTTGAGTATTCTGAGTGTTAAGCTACTGACTGAACATCATTTGGAGTTTCTAAGCTTAAAAGGAGGCTGGAAAGGCTCTTCCGAGTCTACACATGTCAAAATGCCACATTGTTGGAAATCACATGCATTGGCTCAATTATGTTAAAACTGATGAGAAAGAAACAATTACAATTTTATGCTCAAACTTTTGCTTATCTTGGTCTATGAGTTACCACTCACTTACCATTACGCCTGTTGATATTGAGCTCTGAATCTTGAAGAATTTGTGTATTCCCATCTCCTCAGCTCTGGCGAGTTTCTCAGGTGCCATCTTGACCACAAACTTCACTGTTGTGTCTGTGTGATATTCTTTATAGTCCCTGCATATATAACGTAAAACCTGTGTTTGTTTGTTTGATTTGATTTTTCACATCCCTTCAACAATCTTTCAGCTAAACAGAGACGGGTCTTCCTGGGTTGAACCAGTACTAAGCTAGGATAAAAATGTCTTGCTCAAGGACCACAACACAGTGATGCCGGTGAGGCTCGAACCCGCGGCCCCTCAGGCACGAATCAAACACTTTATCACTGAGCCACTGCACTCCCTATAAAACCTGAGTAAAACATCCATTCTCAAAAAGACCAAAAATTGGTTTTCAAGATTAATTATTGCTTTACGCACATCAAAAGTATTGCAGAATGCTCCAAGCATTCTGCAAAACTTTCAACCTTCATTAAGCTACCATTAAATTTTGTCATTAAGATCTTTGTCTTGTCTATTTTTGAGTGGCCGTTTTACAGAGGTTTTACTGTACATGGGTAGAGGTCAATTTTTGTTTGTTTGATTTAATTTTTTATGCCTTCAGTTATGTTGGGACTGGTCTTCCTGGGTTGAACCAGTACTAAGCAGAGATTTAAGAATCATGGTCAAGGACACAATGCAGTGCTGCTGGTGAGGCTCGAACCCACAACCTCTCAATATCAAGTCCAACACTCCACCACTGAGCCACTGCGCTCTTTTTTTAAGGCTGCATACATACCATAACCAATTTACTATTTGAGCCAGTGCATGTGATTTCCAACAGTGTGGCGTTTTGACATGTGTAGACTCAGACGAGCCTGTTCAGCCTCCTTTTAAGCTTAGAAACTCCAAATGGTATTCAGTCAGTAGCTTAATAATCATGGAATAGACAAGCGACTAGCAAAGGCTCTGATCAGACTGCACGTATGCGCAGGCTGATCTGAGGCTTTGCTGGTCGCACATACCACATTGTTGGAAATCTCATGCACTGGCTCAAATTTTTATAAAAGCCAAACTTTAATACCAGACGACTGCAAAACAATAAGATTTTAGCAACTTAGTGTGTCCTTAGCTGAAACTATATGGCTTAATCTACCCATTCTGCTTATTTGTGTTGATGTTTAACATCCAAGTCAACAATTTTCAGTCATGTCGGGATGTTTTCAATCTTCCTGGGTTGAACCAGTACTAAGCAGAGGTCAGGGATAATGTATATCATTGCATCACTAAAATCGTTTATCGCTATATTCTGTTCAGTCAAAGAACATGTACAGTCGTCTAGAATAGCTCTTTGAAACTGTCAGATTTTGTACATGATCTTTCCTGTCAACAATCGTATAGATACTCAATATCATTATGCAAACTCATCATCATCATTCATTACATTTTATTCATTACAAATTTTCACTTTTTCCATCCAAATCATGTTCAGTTAATACCGTCTGATTCTATTGACCCACAAGGGTTGATGCGTCGTTAAGCACCAAACAAACAAATTGCTCAAGGACACAAAAACAGCGACTCCCATGAGCCTCAAACTAGAATTCCTTTGCTCCCAAGACTAACACCTACTAAGCCACCCTGCTCCTCTGTAGTATGTACCCATTATGCTCAGAGTGAAGACTCTGATCAGGTCATTATTATGTTGGTTTTGTCACACACTAGTTTTGATTTCGTCCAAACTGCTTTATAAGTCACAATACATCAGGCCTCCAGATAGGAGTGCTTTAGTTTGATTTGTTAATTTACGTCAAAATTTTTCAGCTATGTCCGGACGGGTCTTCCTGGGTTGAACCAGTACTAAGCAAGGATAAATGTGTCTTGTTCAAGGACGCTGCCAAATAGGTGTGCTTAACTAAAAAGTATTTTTCTTATAACCCAACCAAAACATATGTTGTGGGTACTCAAAAGAATCATCTCAATGAGGCGGTTGTTTTGAGCACTTAAAGCATACATTTAAACTGACAGGTAAAAAAATAATAACAATTTTACACTCAATTTTTTTCTGTACTTAATATGGTTCAATCATGTACTTACGTGATGGTAGCAGGGACCTTCTCGGTGCCGTTCAACATTGGTTCTAACACTTCTTCCTTGTAACTCTGTGTCCAAGTTCTGATCGGTAACTCTGTGATTTCAACTGTCTGGTCGTCGATGATGGCTATCTCTCCATTGCACAGGAATTTGTTGTCAGACACCTCAAGTACAGTTCCTTTGAAGTTCTTATATGAGGGTAACTGTAATAAATGATAAAGAGTTTGTCTTGAAGCAACATGCTATTCAAAATTATGCTTTGTTTCTTTGGTTTGAGGTCTTACGTCTTGGCAACAACTAAGGTCATGTCGAGAAGGTCAGTTCACCTTACCTCACTTTTGCCTGGCAACATTATAGACATGGTGCGCCATTTCCCAGAGAAAGTGAGAGATAAGAAAAATAATATTTAATCTTAACAATAAAGCAATTTCCATGACTATTTAATTTAATGCACCTTCTCCAACCTACCCTTTAAGCAGCATCTTTACCACACTGAACAAAAATGCAAAATTCAGCATCAGTAATGTATTTAAATAAGCATGTTTGTAGACCATGCATGCATTTTGAACTAATTTTAAAAAACTTGAAACCACCTGTAGCCAGAAAACTAGCTGTCAGACACACGGTGGTTTCGTCAAATTATTTCACAAATTCCATGATTTTTCCACGATTATTCAAGTTTTTTTTTTAAATTCCACGATTTTTCCATGCATGGAACTTTTTTTCATGATTTCCAGAGCTCCTGATCACTGAGTACTTTATGGATTGC
Organism: Loripinus fragilis; assembly: GCA_964019695.1. Lineage (NCBI taxonomy): Eukaryota > Metazoa > Mollusca > Bivalvia > Lucinida > Lucinidae > Loripinus > Loripinus fragilis. The sequence continues at coordinate 12,258,840 of OZ026531.1, read as the reverse complement.
TTACACTGTTTGAAATCTGGTTTGGAGTCAATTCAGTGGTGCTATTTTATTTTAAGTTTCATGTGGATATACAGTGTCTGGATCCTAACTTTCTGGGAAATTTTTCCCACTTTTTATCATCTGCTTTTTTTTTTTAAATCAACTTTTTAAAAAAAAATTCTGTCAGGAATATCATCAGTGTCAAACAGTTTGGATCCAGATCAGGCCCGCAGTTTTTCTCAGGCCTTGGGTCCAAACTGTTTGCAAAGGTTACCAGCAGACAACAATAGGACGTAAAGAGTTAAAAGAGGGTAAAGATTTAAAAAACAAAAAAAAAGTTGTACTCAAAGCTTTTATATCAGGTATTTTTTGCAATTTTAAGAAGGGGCCCTGGGGCCTTTGAGATTCGTAAAATTAGCATGGTAAACCCCTAAATTGGGAAATTTGCTATAGTGCACAATTATGTCATTTTTGGTCAATAAAAAAAATAGCTACATACTTTTTTCCATCAAAAAATTGAAGGAGAAATAAGATGCAATGGTAGTAGATTGTCACCATGTAGCTTGTGAATTAAAATCCCAATCTTAAAAAAAAATATATTTTTTTTTGGGAAGATTGGGATTTTTTTTCAAAATTGGGAAAAAAGGGAACTAAATTGCACTGGAAATGGGGCCCAATTTCGACCCCCGAAAAAAAATCCTGTATATTGTGTCTACTTCAGTATTTTTTGAAGATGACTCTTGAATTCAGGAAGAAAACAAAACTTTCACCCATCAGGCCTTTAAAAACTTGTGCATAACAAATAAATTTTCTTATTTCAAAACCAAAATATATGTTGTGGGTACTCAAAAGAACCGTCTCAATGAGACGGATTGAGACGGTTCTTCTGAGCACCCAAAACATATGTTAAAACTGATGGGTAAGAAAATATTTACAATTTTATGCTCAAAAAATTGTTTCACAGTATTTGACGCGTTCTTACCATTGGTTCAGGATCCAGACCATCTAGCAATCTTTTCAAGTTGGCCACAATCTCTCGGACATTGAAGTTGGGAATCTTCGTGCTCCAGCCGGTGCCAATACCGTCGGCTCCGTTAACTAGCACCATCGGAATAATAGGACAGTAGTATTCAGGTTCAATCTTCAGGTTATCATCATACAAGGAATTGAGGAGAGGTTCATCATGAACACTGAACAGAATTCTCGCCAGAGGGCTAAAAAGTTAAGATAACAGAAAACTTCATTTGCGAGATTTCAGTTATTTGTATGCAATTACAGAGTGGAAAACAATACGGATCCTGATATGCCAATGTTAAGTTGGATATTATTTTCAGAGCAAACAGACTCCCCTCCCCCACCTTAATATATCTTATACATAAGCTCTTTTCCGTTTAATTTGGATATATTTAGTAGTAATAGTTGCGACTGTGAAATTAAGGCATGGTCACAGAAACCTTGAATTTTCATCATGTCCCAATGTTATATCCATGCTAATTTGTTCCAATCTGCCAACCATTTCATGAGATATCTTGCACACAAGAAAGTTGCACACAGGGATGAGAAACGGATTTTTTCAAAAAAAAAGAGGAATTCCTGTCAAAAAAGAGGAAACCCCCTATACCCCCTTCAAAATCCAACAGATTTGAACATATTGGGTCAACCCTGAAACAATTTACTTCAGCAGATTTTGGTCAAAAAAGAGAAAATCTTCTAGAAAGAGGAAGATTCTCATCCCTGCGCACACCAGCGGGATCTGCACATACAAAAACCCTCAGATTAAGACATTATAGATCAAATCTGATACTTTTTGTTTCCGCAATTTTAGCTCAAAAGAGGAATATTCTCATCCCCGAAAGAAGTATCAGAATTCACACCTGATATGTATACAGGGAATCTTGAGATGTGTCAGTCACTTAATACTGATCAGTATACAAAAGTACCAGTCGCTTCAGGGGACAAAAACATTTCAATATTGCACTTGGCAGGACGAGTGTCTTACAATTTTCACTCGTCCTGCAAACACATGCGTATGCCAGCGCCCTAGATAAGCTTTTGGGTCAATTGGGTATTTACGCAACCTGGATATCCTCAATTGCGTACTTGTAGACACAATTGCATATTTTCATATTTTTTTACGCCATGTTTTTTTTCTGTGATTACACCATTTCTTATTGCATGAAGACATCAAGAATGTGCTTGCATATTTATTCACTCCCATCGTCTGCCTTTCTAAAGTATCAAACTAGCTGATTTTATTGTAGCCGAAGCAAATCTCATCCCCTTGCTGACATTCGAGCGTGTACACTTTGCAAAGTTTCACTTTCATCATAGTGTTTTCCCCCGAAATACTGGACTGGGCACCGGTATTTTATTCATAAATCTGGAGTTATATTGCGTCACTAGTAAAAAAAATCAATACCCGACTGGCATTTGTTTATTACCCGAATGGAAACGAAATGGACCAAATGGTACGCAATGACATCGCATGTAATTGCATACCGATCGTTAGAATTGCTTTTCGGTACGCACATATTTCATTTTATTCACTCTTTCTCAAATTTTCGGCCTTGGGCCTTCTTCAGGATATTAGAAGGCCCAAGGCCGAAAATTTGAGAAAGAGTGAATACAATTCATTGACTTTATTGTTATTATTCCCTCTGGAATTATTATATTGAATTATTTATTTCATTTTAATTGCTTTTTTGAGGATTTTAATTGCGTATTTACGCAAAAACGCTGCTTATCTAGGGTGCTGGTATGCAATAAAGAACATAAGGGTGTAATATGAATCCCTCGGGTAATTCTTCCCAATGCACTCATCCTGTAGTGCTTTGGGGAGAATTACTCGTCCTTTCTAGATTTCACTCGTAATTACGAGCAGACCAGTGGAATTTTTGTCCCCTGCGCTTGATATTTATCAGGGAAATGTATAGGAAGTTCAAGATGTGTCAGTCACTTAATACTGTACCTGAGCATTGTGAAGATGTATCGGGGACTAGCAGCATCTTTTCCACCATGAAGTCTCGTACCAAACTGTCCTAATGGCTGCAGTAAGTTGAGGTTGTTACTGCCCACAAAGTTCTGGGCCAAGTTAATGATTGTACTCATCAAAGAATTCTGTAAGTAATCGAACAATCAACATTTATATGGGTGAAAGTTAAAGTCTGGTACCAAACTGTCCTAATGACTGTACATAGTAAGTTGAGGTTGTTACTGCCCACAAAGTTCTGGGATTCTGTAAGCAATCAAATAATCAACATTTACATGGGTGAAAGTTGAAGTCTGGTACCAAACTGCCCTAATGACTACTAATACGAGGTTGTCATGTTTCAAAAAAACATGCTGGACATCAGTGTTTGAACATAATTTTCTCAAATGCAGAGTGCAAACTTTTTGCAAAGGTTAGCAGGACAAAAGTCGCCACTAGCAAGAAAAGTGTTAAGATCTGTCTCTTGTTACAGGATATCTCTTTAAAGATAGCCCTTCAACAATCAAGTATCTCTTTGACAGTAGCTCTTAGCATGCTGGGTAAACTTTTAAGCTGACTTTTTTTTCAAAACAATTTTTTCTTCAAAAGAAATTCTTTAAGGAACTTTATCAGAGTGTCAAACAGCTTGGATCAAGTCAGGACCGACATTGTGTCGGTCCTGACCTTGATCCAAACTGTTTGCAAAGGCTACAAGCACTGTCAAGCAGACAACAAATGTTGACGCCATCAAGGAAATGTTGAGCTGTGTTAACTTACCTCACCGTGATGGTATGCTGATGTTTCTGCGACTGAACCTGCCAGTTGAGCAACTTTTACTTCCTTGTTGACGAGATTTCTCTTTAGACATGTGTAGAGCACTTTCCTCTGTCCTGGCTTCAGGCCATCCATCACGGATGGTATTGAACGTACATTGTCTGTGTTACTGAACAGAATCAACTCTCGATTGATGAAGTCGTTGTACGTGATCTTTTTTGTGTTTTTACCATATAGATAGAGCTGAAAGTAAAATTGTTTACATAAGGCCAAATGAAAAAATACCTGTGTACCTAAATTTACTGGTGAAACCTAGAAATTTTCAGGTTTTCTGGAAAAATATTTTATTTTATGCATTTTTGAAAGGCAAAATGCATAAAATCAAATTATTTTTCAATAAAAAAAAAATGTTTGCCTACTCTACCTAAAATTTTCAGACCCATTACCGAAACACGCTTATTTTTTTTATTTGGCCTTATATATTTTTTTAACCCTTGTCAAGCTGAATATTTTATGTACTACACTCCTCCCCAACTTTTATTCTGTTAACCTGCAGCATTCCAGTTGTAGGCAAGAATTTTCAATCAAAGAGGAAAACAAAGTGGATCCTGATCAGATGGCTTATGATATCAGAAGTCAGCTGATCTGAATCTACAGTGCCTTCAAAAAAGTAAAAATCTGGGTTCAGCAGGACAAGGGTTAACAGTCCTGGTCCCAAGGTTATAAAACTTTTTTCATGCTCAACTCAACTGAGCACTAAATTTCAACTGCTGATAAAAACTAGATTATCAACAAATAAAGAAGTTTATTGCTTTAAGTCTCTCAGATGTTGTATTAATCATGCTATGTATTTATCATGCTAAAAATATTAAAATGCCAACAATTGTTGGCATTCTAACATTTATGAGCAGGATAAATTTCGTGCTCAGCTGAGTTGAGCATGATAAAAAGTTTTAGTACCTCGGGTGCCTGGAGTGGAGATAAGGGTGACTACTGTGTGTGACAACATTGATTCTTGGTATGTACACACTGTTTCCAGGTACTTTTTTTTTTTTTGGGGGGGGGGGGGGGGGTTGTTCTCAGGGGTGGAAATTCGGCCTCATTCCCAATGGAATTCCCTTTTTTTTTTCCAAAAAAAATCCCAATCTTCAAAAAAATTTGTTTTGAAGATATCACACACACAAGCTACAATCTACCAGTGTTGTGTCTAGAGTGTGGCATTGCGGGACTCCCATGATTTTACTGCCAATGTCCCTTAAAACGCACCCAGCGTGGGCCTAAGGGCGCAACTCAAAAATCGCTTATTTTTTCGCTGCTTATTACCAATTCCAGATCTTGTGAAACCTAATAAAGGGAAGTAAATATCGCAATTTAGACTGGAACATGGTATTTACATATATGATAATTGTCGCATTGGATACTAATTTTTCAACAAGTCCAATACACAACAACAATGGTGGAAAACCCGAATTTCAAAGCAGAAGGCCAGAAAAAGCTATTTTAATATATGAATAGCAAATTTGCTGGTGAATTCAAAACTAGGGCAATGGCAGAAACTTATTCACTGTCATCTACACCCCTTCTCGAGCCAAAACTATCGACATCGAGTTCAAATTTAAATAAAAAATTAACAGAAATTTCCAGATAACTTTTCTATTCAACATTGTAGATCTAGCTAAATCTCAATTTTCAAAAAAAATAATTGGGAAAAAAGTCACCTAAATTCCCTGCATAAAGATGACAAGAACAAGTTGAGAGATGTACCTACCTAGGATTTTCAGACCTGTTACTCAAAACAGAAAACAAACCAGGGATTTTCCAACCTTTCTGGGCATGTTGAATTTGAAAAAAAAGCTATTGGAATAACTTGAAGGTGTATGAAAGAACTGGACCACCATTTCAAATGAATTATACCCTGGAAGCTAATAAAAAGAAGGCCAACCCAAATCACAGGCTTTGTTGAAAATAAATACAGAGATGAACATGTTATGATTACAAAGTTATATATTGTAAGTCATATCTTGCATTACTGCCACCTTTATGTATGCATTCTATAAGCCTTTTGCGCATGCTAAAAGAAGCCTGGGGTTGTACCCCCACCCCACCCCTTGTGGAATGCACAGTCATTGCTCTACTAGCTAGTGTTCCAGTTCAGGAAATGTGGCAGCTGGGAAGGGATACGATCATGTACCCACCAGCCCAGATTATCCCAGGGATGGTCGATCAGAGATAGGTTGGGATCTGGAAGGCCAGTCAAGGGGTATGGCATGACCAGCTTGCAAACAGTTCTTTGCCATATTGCAGGTATGCTGGCATTGTCTTGCTGGAAGAGAAAATGGTTTCCAACAGTCTGATAGATTGGCAAGACATGTGGGTGAAGGCCTTCATCCATTTAGCGTTGGCCTGTAAGTGACCTCCAAATTACTATACAAATTAAACGAACCTTATATGAAAGCTCAGGATGGCTTTCTTTTTCTTAGCATGAGTATATAAACCATATAAGAAATTAGCAGTATAAAGCCACAGGTTAAGAAAACAAAAAATTTTTCAGCGTAAAATTGTACATATTTTCTTACCCATCAGTTTTAACATATGTTTTAAGTGCTCAAAAGAACCGTCTCAATGAGACATATATTTCGGTTTAGAAATAAGAAAATTTTGTTACGCACTCTTAACTAAAGTCCTGTAAAGCTGTAACAAATTTGTTGCTTCAATGGCCTATCAGAAAAAATTGTGAAAATTTGCTTAAAAATGTGAATGAAAACATGTTCACATTTTTATGCACATTTTTTTGCATTTGTAATTTTGGTATTTTTGCTTGTATTTTCATGAAATTTTCACCTAAAATGTAGAGCTACGGCTTTGGGAATGATAAACACCATTTTGGAAAGTTTCTGCTCATTTTTTAATTGGGAAGGGGCCCGATATTCGGCTCCAGATTTGGCCTAGGAAAATCCCTGCAAACTTTTATTCTGTTTTACCTCAGGAAGACCCATTTCTGTCCTTCGTTTTCTTTCTTCCATCCAGTTTGAGAGCCACTCTTTTCTCTCCTCGACCTTTTTCTTGCTGAAAGCCAGATTGATGGAGGCATCATCTTCTGTACCCGTGTAACTGAAGTCAATCTTGTGTCGGACCATGTCGCTGAAATACTCCTTCGCTTCCTTTGCTGTGCTGGTTCCCAAACCTGGTCATAAAAAGGTATAGTGAGCAAAAGTTTCTAAATTACAGGGTTCATACAGGCAAGATTGTGTAAAATTCAAGGACTTCTAAAGGACTTTCCTACTGTTTTTAAGGACTGAAAACTTAAGAAAAATACAGATTTACACGTTAAAATTCTACTTCTGAAATGCTGAGTCCAATACTAAAGATATCAGTTTAAGATAATTAGCACAAATTGTGGTGCCTTTATTTGGTGCAGCATATGCTGCACCAAATAAAGCACCAAAATTTTATACTGATTTAGGTCTCCAAAAACACTGTTGAATCCTCCTGTAAATGGTAAAATTCAAGGACTTTTCAAGACTTTAGAGTGTTTTTCAAGTACTTTTCAAGGCAAATTTAATTTTAAAGGACTTTTTAAGACAGTCCTGTATATTCAAGTACTTTTCAAGCCTGTGCAAACCCTGAGTTAAATTGTGACTATTTTATTACCCATTAATTTCAACATGTTTTGGGTGCTCATTGAGACTGTTCTTTTAAGTGATAAAATGACCTTGAGTTAATCGCAGTGTCCATTAATTTCTCTCATACTCATATAGATCTAAGCTATCATTCTATGCTGCATTTTTTAATGTAAATTTGTGATTACTTTTTAGTTCATCAGTTTAAGATTGTGTTTTGGGTGCTAAGAAACCTCATTAAATTTTGTCCATTTGAGTATCCACAACATATGTTTTGGATGAGAAAAGAAGAAACAATTAAATTTCAATTATGCAGTCTTATTGGAGGCTGGTACGCTTGAAAGGGAAAGCTTCGATGGAAACTACACAAATAATGACCAGTTAGTTCCATTTATTAATCTGATAGAACAAACCAGGTATTTTTCATGTTTTTTGTCGTCTGTTGATTTTGTTCCATGATCAACTCTTTCACAAAAATCTTTCAGAAATACCCTCAGAGTGTCAAACGGTCCAAACTTTTTGCAAAGGTAAAGCATATGACACTAGTAGGCAAACGAGTTAAATAAGGACATGCCCAAATGTTCATGGTTTGATGCTTAACATCCAAGTCAACAGCCATAGTCATGTAGGCATGGTCAGTTCACCTAACACACTTTTTTCTGCGCAAGCTTGAAAAAGCAGTTAACCAGTACTTCTTGCACATACTTTCGCTTGTAACTGACAGCAACCCTTCTTGAATCAGCAGAAGGGAGAAAATGACCGTAGAAATTATTTCATGATCAATCTCCACAGAAGTATATGACCGGGCCGGGATCCCCCTGGATCTGCAGTCAGGCATGCATATGCAGTCAAGACACGTAACAGACTGCGCTATGCAGCCAGGTACATACTGGGCGTGGTTTGGAAAGGCCTTTTGCATTAAAAACCAGGGCTTTTTCCAGCAATTTTGGGAAAAGGACCCTGGCCAAAATTGGGAAAAAATGATCGACTTAACATCAAAATTGGGAGAAATTAATGACATAGAACATAACAATGGTAGCAAAATATATCCTCAATTCAAGTTATTTTAGATTGTATTATGCCAATCATACCACTTAAGCACAATTGTTTACGTATAATTCGGATATGGGTCATAGCATCTCATAAGTAGAAGTGGTCTCTAAACAAGAAAAAATGCCAAAAGGCATTATAGCCAGGTTTTTTGCAAAGGGAGATAAGTCATCTACAGTTATCTATTATGTGTCCACTGCACCTTTTCATCTGGGTGTACATATTTACGAAGTTATATGAATATAACTGAAAGAGATGTTGAATTACAGAAATAAAAATGTCAAAAGCTAACAATTGCAAAGGGAGACAACTGAGAGAGTAAGAACAAAAGATGTTCGTCTTGTGTGGTACACCTATTCATCTGGGTATACATCCCTACAAGGTATTATCAAAATATACCTAAGGGTTTTGGAGTTACATGCAAATAAATAGTATAAGGCCAAAAACTGGTAAGGGAGATAATTAAGAAAAAAAAGCAAGAGTTGTCCAACTTGTGTGCAGCTCAACTACTCACCTGGATCTACACTATTACCTAATATTGTCAACATACCTGAAATGGCTTTGGAGTCAATATGCAAAAATGTCTAAAGTTAAAAAAAAACTGCAAAGGGAGATAATTAAGAAAGAAAGCAAGCTAGAGTTATCCATCTTGTGTACAGTGTTTCTGTTCATGTGGGTCTACATTCCTAAAAGGTATCATCCAAAAGTGTTTCCCCCAGCCCCCAAAAAGGGCATGGTAAAATTTCCAGGAAAAGGGCACTTTCAGCGTGTGACAACAGGCTAAGAGGGCACTTTTGAACGCGCAGTGACAGGCTAAGAGGGCATTTTTTATCAAGGCGACAGGCTAAGAGGGCACTTTTAAGCCCAAGTTGGAAATTGAAAATGATATTGCCAAATAAAGGATTTATGTCCCTTAGCATGATGCAGCTGTTATCTGTCCTTTTTAAATGAAACACATATTATATAAACTATATAATTTTAGAATTTCAAACTGACCGAATGGCAGTTTCTGGACACCTATTTATGAGCACACACTTATTTTTTTTTTAATTCTTAAAATTTATCAGAATCACATAATTATGGGAATCTTCTTTCCTTTAATAGTCAAAATCACTCCCTAAGTTTTTAACCAGGCTGCCTTTCTTTAGTATTTGTTTTGACAGTTTTACTTGTACCTTAAAGTTGATCAGTATTTAAAATTCACACTTCATTCTTAATAATTGCTTATTGGGGTATTGTCATCAAAGAGATATGTCAAAATTGCCTCAGGTATTTAGAGACCATTGTAAAATGATTAACACAGAGAAAAATATTGTAACAGCAGGTGTCTTCCTTGCTACTTCAGGCTTTAAACTGAAAAAAACTGTAACTTCCTTAGTTTTTGTCAGATTCTCATGATTTTTTACCAAAATGTAGGCCATTTTATGTAGTTTTATAAAAGGGGCATGCCACTGGGAAAAAGGGCATGGCGCTAGAGAAAATGGGCATGACGTAGCACCATGCTAAAACTGGCTAGGGGAAACACTATCCAAATATCTTGAATAGTTTTGGAGTTATAGAGCATACACAAAAATTTGTGAAAAAATGCAAAGGGAAATACCTAGGAAAGTAAGCAAGCTAGAGTTATGGATCTACATCCTTATAAAGGTCCATCCAAATACCTTGAATAGTCTTGGAGTTATGGAATATACACAGAAATTTGTGAAAAAAAATATAAAAAATACCTATCTCCTAAAATTGCATTTTTTTTACCAAAAAATTGGGAGCCAACTGAAAAGAACATGGCATCACATGAAAGCAGAGACCCTGAAAAAAACATGTGTGAAATTTGAAGCACGCAGGTTGAATACTTTGTGAGAAAATCGAATCTGCAAAAAGGTTAACCAAAACGTTAACCAAGAACGTGCCGCCCGCCCGCCGCCCACCCGGACAACCCTTATTTAATAACGTTTTTTTTTCTTCGAAAAACCCGGCTAAAAAAGTAGAAGTGGTCTCTAAAAAAAAAATATATATATTTTTTTTTTTACTTTTCTTAATTGGGAAAAACAGACATGGTATTGGGAAAAAAGGTGGCTATTTTCGATTGGGAATCGGGCCCAAATTCGGCCCCTAGACAAGGGCAGAAAACCCTCTGAAAACATAAAATACAACACCTTTGTAGTACTTTATCTTCCAGGTATTCCAGTTATCTGTCTGGGTCTTCCATTCCTCAAACTCTGGTAAACTATAGAACGAGAAGTCTTCCTTTCCTTTTGTCACCTGCAAATATGGACAGTATACAGGGCTTCAGATTTTTTTCAAGATTGGTGGACCGAAGTGACCCATGGAGCAAAAAATGGTGGGTCATTTTCTGAAATGATGGACCCAAGCATATCAAGCTAACCATAGTTAACATTTGGGCTGTAAACTTCACATACACACATACACAGACTGATTATACAGTAAAACATGTCTTAAGCAGCCACTCAAAAAAGAAGACCAATTATCGCTTAATGCAGGTCAAAAGTATTGCAGAAGGAGAGCATTCTGCAGTCCTTTTGACCTTCATTAAGCTACCATTTATTATTAAGATTTTTATTTTGTCTTTTTTTGAGTGGCTGCTAAAGACATGTTTTACTGAATTGACAACCTACATGTACTTTCTGTTTTGAGGAGTTCGTAGGCTCGCTGTAAGATGAATATTTTTATTAAAGCGAGATTTTTTCAAAACTAAAAAGGATGGGTCTACTGGGCCCATTGCCTTGGAAAGTGATGGGCCATACTTTGAAATCATGATACAAAGACCCGGGCTCACCATAAATCTGAAGGCACAGGTTTAGGTAAACAAAATTTTCAGTGTAAAATTGTAAGTATTTTCTTACCCATATTTGTTAGGGTATGTTTTGGGTGCTCAAGAGAACTGTCTCATTGAGACGGTTCTTTCAAGTACCCACAACATATGTTTTGGTTCTCACCATTTGCATGGGGCTGAAAAACTGATCCATTCCCCCTCCCCATCTATGAAAAAGCAAATATAAATTACAGTTATCTCAGTAAGTCCTTGATGCAGGCATTTTTAATAATAATCAACTGTTGAACAGAACAAATTATAGAGTTTATACATTAATACCAAATACATATTTTTTTTTAAGAATTTCCTAGCAGAAAATTTGTTTCTGTTGAACATTGTTGATTCAACAGGGCTGTAGAAATCCACTCATCCGCTTGCCATGGCGAGTGCCGTATCAAGTTATGCTGTAGGGCGAGTAGAAATTTTGACTGTTTCCAATGTTAATTATTGAATTTACCAATACATAATGTGATGTAGGACGAGTAGAAATTTTAAGAATTTTCCACCCCTGTAATCATTGTTTATTTCTGCTTCCTTTCTGGGATTCTTTCCATTTCGTCCTTGTTTAGTAATCCAGGATCAAGAGCCCTCCAGTTTTGCAATTATCTCGCTTCTGCTGGTTGCTTTATTTGATATTATTGCTGTGGTGCTCTCTTCCTTGAGATGCCATGGCTGGTCTGTGGTCTGGGATTGTGGCATTTCCTGGTCATACTCACTTGCTTTTTGAAGAGAAATTAAATAAATTTCATAAATGTGTCTATTTCTCCAATTTTTTTTCTTCTTTCAAAATCTTATGCAAATTACCAAGTACAGTAAAACCTGTTATCAGCAGCTGGTCAAAGAGACCAAAAATTGGTTTTCAAGACCGATTATCCCTTAATGAAGGTCTAAAGAATTGCAGAATGCTCCAAGGGGAGCATTTTGCAATACTTTTGACCTGCATTAAGCTACCATTTGTCATTGAGATCTTTGTTTTGTCTATTTTTGAGTGACCGATTAAGAAAGGGTTTACTGTACTTCAAACTATTAAAGTTCCAATCATCAAGTTTTTAGCATTTTACCTTAACAATGGGTGTGATGAACTCGTTCACAACATTTCTTCTCAAAAGGCTGGGCCAGAAATGGTGTATGAAGTTAATAAGGAGTCCCTTGATGTGGGAGCCGTCCTGGTCCTGATCTGTCATGATCATCAGTTTGCCATATCGCAGTGTCTTCAGCTTGTCAAGGTCATCATATTTCTCTTTAAACTGAAGACCCATAATCTTGATCACATTGTTGATTTCAGCATTTTCAAGAATCTGTAAAAGTTGACATCGGAAAAATAGCTATAGTTATTCATATTCTATCTTAATAAGCACACCTATTGTTGTTGTTTTTTCATTCAAAATTCAAAACAGTGAAGATTCTCACCATTCAAGTCTAATATCATATATAAGACGGTTCCAGGCCTCCAGATAAGAGTGTGTATTGGGAAATTATTTTCGTTATTTCGCATCCAAAACATGTTGTGGGTAATCAAAAGAACCGTCCCAATAAGACGGTTCTTTTGAGCACCCAAAACACATGTTTAAATTAATGCATAAGAAAATAATTAAAATTTTACACAAATAAATTTCCTTATCTGGACCTATGAGTTCATAATTTAGTTATTTTTCATGCTTAGTTTTGTCATTTAAAACATTGAAACATGACAGTTAATGATGGCAAAAGTAACGGGTTGCCCAGATATAGATCAGTAGATAAAATAGCTGAGTTTTGTCCATGATTGGTTAATTCTTTATTCAGTAGCAAGAGGAGAAGCACCAATATTTCAAAAATACCTTTCTGTGTGGTATATACCTTCCTGTGAGGGTAATGGCATGTCATTTTTTTTGTTTTGTGTTTTTAAATCATTTTACTTAAAACACTATGAACCCTGATCAAACTGGTCCTTAGATGAGCAGCCTGATCTGGGATTGATATTGTTTGCATTACTATGAACCCTTATCAGACTGCTCACATTGCATCTGCTGCATATACATGTATTCAATTGCACTTCAAACTGGATTTCATGATGCTAGCAAACACTTATGAACCCTGATCAGACTGCTCCTAAAGGAGCAGTCTGATGTGGGTTCATATTGTTTGCAATTTCGATTACCAAACTATGTTCATAAGCAGACAAGAAAAAAGATAAGTCATGATTGGCAGGGAAAAAACAAGAATATACCTGTTTATGCGTAGCTTCTCGAACATTGAGCAGTTTACCCCTGAGCGGGAACACCCCGTATCTATCTCTGCCAACCACACTGAGGCCAGCAATAGCCAAAGATTTGGCTGAGTCTCCTTCAGTCAGAATCAAAGTACAATCACTAGAGTGTTTTGTGCCGGCATCGTTGGCGTCATCCAGTTTTGGAATCCCTTTAAGTTTCGAATGTTTAGAGCTGTGGCACTTTTTGTTCAGCTGCGCCTGGGCTTTGAATTTCATCCAACTTTGAATGCTTTCGATGATCCCACACTTGCTCGTCTACAAGAAAGAATATTGGTTGCATGCTGGCTAATTTTTCATGTTTTTTTTGCGCCTGCTGACTTTTCTCAAAACTGATTTTTCAAAAAAATTCAGGCACACTACCAGAGTGCCAAGCAGTTTTGATCCAGATCAGGACCAATGTTCTGGATCCCAACTGTCTGCAAAAAAGTTTGTTTTAAAGAATCACGTCAGTCAACAATTTTTCAGTTATACCTGGATTGAACCAGTACTAAGCAGGGATTAATGTTTCTTGCTCAAGGAGTCTGCAAAAAATTAATCAGGCCCCCAGATAAGAGTGTGTAACTGAAAATTATTTTTCTTATTTCTCAACCAAAACATATGTTGTGGATACTCAAATGAACCATCTTGATAAGACGATTCTCTTGAGCACCCAAAACACGTTTAAACTGATGGAGAAGAAAATAATCGCAATTTTATGCCATAATGTTTTGCTTAACTGGCCCTATGTTTGATTTTAAAAAAGTCAGCAGACAACAACAAAAGCGTGAAAAATGATACAGCATGCAGAGCTAAAGAGCTTAGCTCAGGGGACAAAAATTCCACTCGTCCGCTCGTAATTACCAGTGAAATCTAGAAAGGAAGAGTAATTCTTCCCAAAGCACTCATCCTACAAGACGAGGGCTTTGGGAAGAATTACTAGAGGAAGTCATATTGCATATTACTCCCTACGAGTGAAAATTGTAAGCCACTCATCCTGCAGGACAAGTGCAATATTGAAATATATTCGTCCCCTGTAGCTAGCTTCAGTATCTTGACAGAAACCTGTCTTATGGGTTTCACCAGGTTTGGATACAAAACCTATTTTGACCCCCTTTTCAGTTTAAATCAAAGTGAACATATGGATCCTTAACGGGATTAATTTTTTTTAAATTCTCAACTTAAGATACTCAAATCTAAACTGTTGTGGTATATCTAAAAATATTATCAATTTCAAGATAAAATGGTCTGGCATTGAGTTGTTTTTCCACTAACTTAAAATAAATCAAAGCTATCATAATCTGGCTGATTCAGTATTTCGAGGCTCACTTTTGGTGGAATGTCAGCTACAAAATCCTGAATTAAGGAATAATCCTGAACGATTTCAAACATGAGTCTAGGTAATTAAGATACATACCGCTGTGATAAACTTTTCCGACAGAACACATTTTGAGCCAAAAGATTTCACTTGAAGTGTCATATTTTCTTTGGTCTGAGAATCAAAGGTAGGATTCTCGATGAGACAGTTCACAAACACCCAGAGATGGTTTTTCACCTAGAATAAACAAAACTAATACAGTAATTAGACTACAGTAAAATCTGTCTTAAGCGGCTACTCAAAAATAGACAAAATAAAGGTCTTAAAGACAAGTGGTAGCTTAATGAAGGTGAAAAGTATTGCAGAATGCTCTCTTGGAGCATTCTGCAATACTTTTGACCTACATTAATCATTTATCGGTCTTAAATATTTTTGGTCTTCTTTTTGAATAGCCACTGGCCACTTTTGGCAGGTTTTACTGTAATTAGACTAATACATTAAGCCAAAATTAAAACTCTCTGCTTCCACTTACCTGATTAGTCCATAAAAATGGACACTATCTAAAATATCATTCATTATTTGGAAATGGAAACCTGCAGAGTTCATGTGAGTTTCCATGCAAACAGGTCTAAATTTTTTAGTAAAAAGTCATGATAAGGAAGGCCAAAAAAAAAAGTGTGTTTCAGGTTACATGAAACTTTAAAATAGGGACGGTAGGCAGCACCCTAGATAAGCTTTCAACCAATTGGGTTCATTACCCACTGGTTTGCAACTCGATTGGGTATTTTCTTTTACAATTGGGTAACCAAAATTAAATTTAAAAAAATGAATTGGGTATTCAAGGTTTTTAATGGGGTATTCTGGTATACTTTATATAGATTTAACGCCTAGGAGTCATATGTATTGATACTATTAAATTATTTCCTTATTTCTCAAACAGTTTGATCGGATACTTTATCGCCCGCATGTTTTGTAGTTGTACTTTCGGTTTCCGTTCCAATCTTGTGCAACATATCATTTATGATTGTTTGTACTATTAACTGAGGCTCATCCCATCGTTCTATCACTTGATCCAATATATTACGCACTATGGAAGTTGCATCAGACAATTATGTTGGCCTCAAGTATCCCGTTATCTTATTAAATTTTCGGGTAACCTGAAACACACAATCTTTTTATTTTAGGCCTAAGCTGAATCCTACACTAGTGGTTATTTCAAATTGACTTTATGAAACTAGCTTTAGCTTGATTCATATTATAACAGGTTCCTAGATAACAGTATGTAGTTAAAAATCAACTTTCCAAATTCCGGCCGAAATATATGCTGTGGGTACTCAAAAGAACTGAACCGTTTTAATGAGACCGTTCTTTTAAGTTTCCAAAACATATGTTAAAACTGATGGTTAAGAAAATATTAACATATATACACTAAAAAATCGCTGATCTTGACCAATGTATGATCACTCCAAAAGATCCTCTATAAATACGAGGATTGTCCTACCTTTCTGAATTTGGGGCCAGGGGCATGTTGAATTTGGGGGAAAAAAGCATTTGGATCATCAAAATATGGAAAACTTGATGCAGTCTAAAAGAAATGGACCGCCATTTAAAATGGATTAAAAACCAATATAAGAAATTAGCAGTGTGAAGCTGTATAAAACATATAAATTTTGTTGCTTTAATTGCCTACTATAAAAACTCATGAAAAATTGCATGAAAATGTGAATGGAAACCGGTTTTCATTCACATTTTTATGCAAATTTTCATGCATATGTAACTTTGGCATTTTGTTTAGATTTTCATGCAGTTTTCATCAAAATGTACACCTAAGAAATTGCTAATTGGGAATGATATACACCATTTTGGGAATTTTTTCTTTGAGGGCCCGATATTCGGCCCAAATTCCCTGAAATACTGATCTTACCTGGAAAGGTTTGATATTGACACCTCCTTTATTCTTCTTCTTTACAACTTCAATCAGCTTAGTAACAATCTGGTCTGATACATGATCAACATGGCGACCTCCCTGAAATGAGTCTCAAAATTTACACAAATTTCAAAAATAGCACTCCCTGTAGTAATGATCAGACATTGATCGATGCAGCATACAGAATAGAAAAAATAAGAAAATAAAGTTGAGCTGGCCTCTCAAATATTACTGCATACTGGGTATATTTTCACACTTTCTTTGTTACCCTAAACACAAGTATTTTTTATTTGAGCTTACTCAGCATAGTAAATCAGGATACTTTTTTTAAAACCAGTCTATTTTTGTTTGTTTGAGGTTTTACATCCAAGTCTAACTCTTATAAGTAATCTGGAAAAACAGAACCTTCAGAAATAGAGATAACCTACACTACTACAGGGCTCGAAAATAGCACTCATCTGCTCATATTAGGCTGCAGGGCAATTGAAAATTTTGATATTTCTAGTGAAAATTAAGTGTTTCCCATTTATGCCTGCAGTTTTTGCGATGCAGGGCAAGTGCCTATTTTAAGATATTTTGAGGCCTGTATTAGAAATCAAATTGTAACTATTTAAAGTAGGTAACAAAAAGCCAGCTACTTTGGTGCTTATTGCCTTGTAAAGTGAAAGCACTAAAAACATTACTTCAGGTATGGATAAACAGAATTACTATAGGGTTTCCATTCATTGTTCAATTGTGTTGATGCTTTACCTCCAAGTCAACAATTTTCAGTCATGTTGGGACATTTTCCTGCCTTCCTGGGTTAAAACAGTACTAAGCATAAAGTGACTTCCTCAAGGACACATCACAGCGTCTTTGGAGAGTCTCGAACTAGTGACCCTTCGAACCACTGCATTTCTCCCATTCATTGGCTGGGCATTAAAAACTATTAGCTCTACTGTACTCAGTGGCACAAAATAGAGTTTTTGCCAACCTGAGTGCAATAGGGTAATAGAGGTTGTAAAGAAATGAAAATGTCCCGATGTTTTGTTTGTTGGTTTCATGGTTTAACATCCCATTCATGTTGAGAAGGTCAGTTAACCTAAACACACTTTCCTGGGGAAGCTTAGACTACTAAACCAAACCCCAAGGTTATAAAACTTTTTTCATGCTCAACTCAGCTGAGCATAAAATTTATCCTGCTCATAAATGTTAAAATACCAACAATTATTGGCATTTTAACATTTATTAGCATGATAAATACAACATCTGAGAGATTTAAAGCAAGAAACTTCTTTACTTTTCTGTATTTTAGTTTTTATGAGCAGTTGAAATTTTGTGCTCAGTTGAGCATGAAATTTTGTTTATAACCTCGGGGCCTGTACTCCATGCACACACTTTCGTTTGTAACTAACAACAGACCTTCTTTGTTTGCTTGTTTGATTTGATTCTTTCTGTCCCATCAACAATCTTTCAGTTATAAAGGGACAGGTCTTCCTGAGTTGAACCAGTACTAAAGCTTGGATTAATGTTCTTGCTCAAGGACACAAGGCAGTGACTCTGGTGAGACTCGAACCCGCCGCCCCTCCGTCTCGAGTCAAGCACTCTACCAGTGAGCCACTGCGCTCCCTTCTTTAATCAGCGGAAGAAGCCTCCTTCCGCTGATAAAAGTAGGTCTCCTGTTAGTCTCTGGAAGATCAATCTTCAAGAAAATATGCCGATTGCCCTACAAGGCCTGACATGTTCGTTCCATTGCTTTACCTTTGATGTTGCAATACTGTTGACAAAGCTTGCTTGCTGGAATCCTTTCTCACTCATCGCAACGGCAACCTCCCATCTGTCACTGACCACCTCGTGTACCACCTTGATAGGGGCTCCAGCTTCATCTAGTTTGTCTTTCACAAACAGGTCAACATAGTCTCGGAAATGTCGGACCTTTTAAAAACACATAGGTCACTATAGTCATAATCGTTTCAGCAGAAATACCTTTCTGAAGTTGGGGCCAGGGGGCTGTTGAATTTGGAGAAAAAAACATTTGGAGAATCAAAATTGGGAAAACTTGATGCAGTCTAAAATAATTGGACCGTCATTTTAAATGAATTAAAAACAGGCCTCCAGACAATAGTGCATAATTGAAAAATTACACCTTCAATTATGCACTCTTATTTCTCAACCAAAACATAATCTTCGGGTACTCAAAAGAACCGTCTCAATGAGACATACATTTAGCTTAATAAGCTTATTAACTCTTTACCTCATAGAGATGCCTTTTACCACTTTTGCAAACAGAACAGACCCAGATCAGGCAGCTCTTGTAAGAGCTGCCTGATCAGGGTCTACTCTATTTGCTTACGGAGATATAATTAGATATGATCATACACTAGTGGACAAAATATTATATAAATATTACATTCCCTGCGCAAGTGATAGTCGAAAATATCATCCCGAGGAAGGTGATTATCAACCGAGGCGCAGCCGAGGTTGATAATCATATTTCGAGGGGTGATATTTTCGACTATCACCCTAGCAGGAAATGTAATATTTATTTTATTATACCAAACAGAACATTAGATTCCTTATTTTCTGAAGTAGAGCTACTGTACTTCTCTTACTCAATAGACCTATCATGGTGAGGGGAGATCCAAAGGGAAAATAATGAACAGCCTCTTATCTATATACTTGAATGAAATTGAGTCTTTCAAAAAAAAAAAGGTTCTTCTTTAACAATCTGAAAACTCGACCTGATCACTGACATTCTGATTTAACAAATTACGTCATAAAAGCTGATGACGTCAAACTTAATACCAGGCAGCGTCATTTAAAGGAGATACTGTACATGAGGCTGTTTTGATGCGAAATAGAAAATTTCGTCTAAACTGCTTAATTTTGGCCTCAACTTGTTCCTCTCGTCCTAACTAAGAAAACGAGTACCCACACTTTATGTTTCTGACCATAAACAACGAAGTAAATTGGAGTTTAAAGTCGCCAAATCATGCGTCCTGTCCGCCATTGCTGTTGAACGTCTCCTGACGTGAACGAACCGTACGCGCATCGGCGTTGCGCATCATGTGACCGCCCTGATATTTTATAATATCACCCGCTGCTATGGCAAACATGTGGCAGCATTCACCGTCGCTGTAGCAGCGGGTGATATTATAAAATATCAGTCGTTCGTCTATGGCAGTTTTGTATGGGGAATTCACGTGAGGTATAATAATATTAGATATGATCCTACACTAGCGGACCTGACAAGTAATTTCTTTGTTCTATGTTATTGTACCAACATGTAAGTTTATAAATATATCATTATTCATAGCGGATTGAGCTTAGCATGAATACTAATGAAGGAAAGGGTTAATCCAAAACATATGTTAGTCCACTGATTTATTTGGGAAATTGGGAAGCTACCTTTTCCTGAAGATTTGGGAAAATATTTCATAAAAATTGGGAAAATAAGTGCTAAAATACATGAAATTGGGAAAATAAAGGCCTTTTTTGGATTGGGAATGACTCCCATATAAGGCGGTAAAAAAGGCCAAGCAAAATCACTGGTTACAATTTGTGGATAAGAAGATTATTGAAATATAAACATTTTTACGCAAATTTGTTTTCTCTATGTATACTTACAGTCAATTTCTTTCCATTTAGGAAAACTTTAACTCCCTTTGATGCTGCTGCGATATCATAGGCTCTTCTTGTAAAGAGATCAACAGTGTCTTTGTCCAGTGACTCCATCTTAAACTTCCCTAGATCCGGATAAAATGTGATGGCAGTAAAATCTTCTTCTTTCGAGCCTGTGATGGTTGGTTCTTTTGTCTTGCCCATGTTGTCTGACCATGTCTGAAATGAAAGGACAAACACTAATACTGAATATGATAGCAGATTTTTTTTTTTTCAATTTTGGGAAGGGGCCTAGGCCTTTCAGATTGGGAAAAGTAGCGTAGTAAACCACTAAGTTGTAAAATTTAGTATAGTGCAAAATTATCAAAGTGATTACACCCATCTTAAGAGACCAACCTAAGGACAGGCCTCCAGATATACAAAAATTTGGGGTGTAAAAGTATTAATATTTTCTCATACATCAGTTTAAACATTTGTTTTGGGTGCTCAAAAGAACTGTCTTATTGAGACGGTTCTTTTGAGTACCCACAACATATGTTTTGGTTGAGAAATAAGAAAATTAAATT
Source organism: Loripinus fragilis (assembly GCA_964019695.1). Taxonomy (NCBI): domain Eukaryota; kingdom Metazoa; phylum Mollusca; class Bivalvia; order Lucinida; family Lucinidae; genus Loripinus; species Loripinus fragilis. The sequence goes on along the minus strand of OZ026531.1, from coordinate 12,237,981 downwards.
TTGAAGCCTGGAAGCCTGAAGGGAAAAGGAAAATATGGTCTCTCAAGACGGGTGGTCTCTTAATAAGGGTCATTTGTACATGTTATTCACCATTTCTTAAACCATACATACTTTGAACAGTTATGCATCCTTCCATTAGCTGTATTGTAAAATCTCAAACTTAATGTGGGAGACTCAATATGTGTGATTTTGTTTTGGGGGGACCATGACACATGCTAAGTTGTCGTACTTATCAGATGACTTGAGTGACATTCTGGGAAACGTCTAGTAGAATTGCTTTGATTGCATAAAATTTTAAGGGCTCTTTTATCCTGAAAACTTTCACACATGCCTTATTCAATGAAAGCCTAGAATACCTACCTGTTTAAATCCTTTGTGATACTCTTTAGCGGAGGTCTCGACAATAAATTTCTTGCTAAAGATATTACACAGCTTGGCACCATAACCATTTCTTCCACCTGAAAGGGACGTTAAATTTTGTTCAAAATTTTGAAATTGATAATTCAAATCTTGTAAGTCTTTGCTTCAAAATATTAATAACTTCAAGCTTAAACGGTCACTTGTCTTTCGATAAATTTATAACACATCAGATGCTAATAATAATAATCTGCCTAATCAAGTTTTTTAGGCATACTTTCTATATGGACTTACTATATGGAAAGTCAGCCTGTCAGCCTCAAAATCCTGAGTTCATGAATAATCATGAAAACTTTCATCAATTCTTTTCAGGAAATGCTCTTTAGAGAAACTACTTTGCAGCAGCAACATTAGCTAGATTTTGATGAACATAACCATAAGGTATCTTTTGTCATATCCTGGCCCATATGCTAAAAATTATGGGAATATAAAAATTTACAATTTTACGTTGTATTTTTTTTTTTTTATCTAAACCTGTGGCCTTACCTGTTACTTTCTTCTCTGTATCATCATAATTACTGGAAGTTAGCAGATGACCGAAGATTAGAGATGGTACAAACATGTTGTGTTCTTTATGTTCAACCACGGGGATTCCACGCCCATTGTTCCAGATTTTGATTTTGTTATTCACCCTGAAGTGTAACAAGTATAAGCTTTCAAAAATCAATTATCTACAGTAAATTGTGTTCTTCATGTTCAACCACAGGGATTCCACGCCCATTGTTCCAGATTTTGATTTTGTTATTCACCCTGAAGTGTAACAAGTATAAGCTTTTAAAACTCAATTGTCTACAGTAAATTGTAACTTTCCAAAAACTTTGAACACTTTTCTCTTTGTTTTGTTGCTTTACGTCCCAAGTCAACAGCTATGGTCATGGCGGGACAGTCAGTTCACCCAACCACACTTTTTCCTGGGCAAGCTTGAACAAGCAGTTAACCAGTACTTCATGCACATACTTTCGCTTGTAACTGTAACCCTTCTTCAATGATTCAGCAGAAGGGATATGGAATTATGCATAAAATATGTGGGGTGGGGTTAGATTTGGCCCTCCTGAAAGAAAACTAGCACAGTGACCCCCAATGTTTATTCTTTTTCTAAAAGGTATAACGATTGTCCATGAAATGAAAATTCAAGATTTTCAATGTCATATTTTTGAATAAATAATTGGTTTTAAAAAATCAAATCCTATCTTTGAGCAATTACTTAAATAAATCATGCAGTATTGTGTTGTGGCATGGGATAACAAAATACAATTGCACATTTGTAGAAGGCTGAAGGTCTTGAGTAATAATTTAAGTTAAAAATATAGTCGACACAAGATTACACCGACTTAAGCTTGATATTAGGACTTAGGTCATTCTCATTTGCTCAGAAAATTGGTAAAATGCTGAAAACTTCAAATTGAGATAATGAAAAACTGAACATGGTGACATATCCTTTTCATTTCATAAATTGACAGTCCATGCATATTCAACAAACTGTATGCAACGTATTGGGCAAATTTCAATGTGGGAAGTATTTAGTAGCATATATCCTTAAGACTTTCCAAAATGCCCACGAAATGGGGATATTTTCTCGCATTTACTGAGAGAATGCAGGACTCAAGAAAAGCAATTTTCCCTTCTCATTGAGATTGTTCTTTTGAGTACCAAAAATATATGCATTCCATTTGAATTTAAAAATGCAACCACTGATTTCAAGCCTCTGAAAGACATCAGTGGCGGACCCGGTGATTACACTATTTACCAAAATAGAACGAAAGCGAGAAATTGGCAAAATTTTTAAAATATTTCTACTGGTCGGCAGCCATTGGGTAGGGTCGGTATTTATTATCTGACCAACTGTTTTGCAGATCTTGATAAATAATCAGCATTTTCTTGAAAATGTTGTCTGTTGTTTTTTTTATGTCAGCTTCATATATTTAGGGGCACTTCAGACTATATTTGTTCATGGAACATTGGAACTTGATGGAAGCAAACATTATGAACCCTAATCAGACCAAGGGAGCAGTCTGATTGGGGTCCATATTGTTTGCAATATAGGCTGATCAGCATATTGGAGCAGATAAAAGTTAACCACCCTCAAAGCTCAGTGATGAGCCTTTCCCCAAAAGTGAAGGAAAACGTGTGAAAACTTACGGGTCTATGTCTATCTTGATACAATTCATCTTTGGGTCTCTCTGCTTGTTGTCTGCGGCATTCACTAAAAACAAAGTGGGTATATATAGCATATGTATTGGGTACTCAAAAGGACCGTCTCATTGAAATGGTTCTTTTGAGTACCCAAAACATGTTTTGATTGAGAAAAATTGAGAACATTATTTTTCTGTCACACACTCATAACTAAAGGCCTGAATAAGTGTGTATTCTTATTTCTGAACTTTAACTTATGTAGTAGTGTTTGGTATCGATCATTTTTTTTTTTTCGATGCAATATGTCATTTTTTTGGTGTATCGATACAAAATGATCCATATTCGATATATCATTTGATATTTTCTCATGAAAAGAAAAGGACCTAATGACCAGCTTTCCAGCTCTTGAACCCAAAACATGTAGCCTTTCCAATGTACCTAGCGGCTTTAAGTCATCCTCTGTGCTCCATTATGAGCTATCTATTTGTCAATATTATATTAATAAACTTCCTTAAAAAAAAAAGATGAAAGTGCAAGTCTTGCTCGTTTTTCTAAACTGTCTATGCCTATCGTATTAGGACATTTCCAATAACCGCTTTATGGGAAAATAGCCACTGTCAATAAATGAAAATCTTCATGCTATTTACTTTTGAAGCAAATGGTTTTACTTGCTTAACGTTATTTGTATCTTTCTGCCTGACATCGCCCTCATCAATCCCTCACAGCTATTAATACGTGGGAGATAACTGGAACAGCCAATATCTTATCAAATCATTCGCTGGTAGATATAGACGCTGCATTGAAACCTTTGGTCTGTTATTGTGTTGCTTTACCAATTGCATACTGCAACTACTTTTGACAGCATGCAAGAACTGATTTATAAAAACGGAAAACAACTTTGTTCTGTTTTATTTTCACACAAAATAAATTGATTTATTCGTAGATTGGATGATTTCATGCAACAGAAAAACAGGCAGGAGCGTTCGAACGTCAGTAACCTGTTTAAAAAAAAAAAACTGTGTACGAGCACTACTACAACAGGGTTCATACAGGCAAGATTGTGTAAAATTCAAGGACTTTTCAAGGACTTCTAAAAGACTTTCCTACAGTTTTCAAGGACAAGTTTATGAAAAATACAGCTTTATTAAGTGTTAAATGTCTACTTCAGAAATGCTAGACTGAGATAATGGAGAAATTAGCATATTAGAAAGTTAGTATAAAATTGTTGTGCCTTTATTTGGTGCAGTATATGCTGCACCAAATAAAGGCACAACAATTTTATAATGATGTTGGTCTGTAACAACTGTGCTAAGTCCTACAGAAAAGGGTAAAATTCAAGGACTTTTCAAGGCTTTTGAGTGATTTTCCAGTACTATTCAAGGCAGATTTAATTTTCAAGGACTTTTCAAGAGAGCTCTCTAAATTCAAGTACTCAAACCCTGTACAAGACAGTCTCATTCTCAATTGAATTTTTTTTATCAGGACCTATGGTCTGCAGAGCTCTCACTAACTGACAATTTGCAGTTCTGAACTCCCATTTTTGGTGCTGGGACTCCTATTTTTTGAAGGAGGCTATATTCTTTTGTATTGTGGGACTCCCACTTTTTGGCAAAGAGGGCTGTGGGACTCCTGTTTTCAAAATCCTAGTGAGAGCTCTGCGGTCTCTACTATTTCCACTCACCTAGAATTTCATCAAAAATCTTATATAAGCCTGGTACAAATGTGATATCCCTCTGAATCATAGCAGTAGAATCCTCATTCAATACCCACATTGGCTGAAAAACAAAACAAAACCATAACTCTCATAGGTTAGGACAAACAACATTTTTGAGTGTGAAATTGTAAATTCTTCCTAATCCATCTGTTTTCAACATATGTTTGGTTGCTCAAAAGAACCGTCTCATTTAGACGGTTCTTTTGAGTACCCACAACATATGTTTTGGCTGAGAAATAAAAAATTAACTTTTTGGTACGCGCTCTTAACTAAAGGCCTGAGTTTTACTCTTTGCATGCTGGGTAATTTTAGTTATTATTCATGCTTTTTTGTTGACTGCTATTTTTCTTCAAAATGAACTTTTTTTTCAAAAAAAATTCAGAAACACTATCAGAGTGGAGTTGTTTAGACCAAGCTGTTTGCAAACTTGAAAGTTATAAGCAGACGATAAAAGTCGCCACAGCAAGGAAAAGGCCGATAAAAATATATGTTTCAAGTTACAATAACATGCCATTTTAAAATATGGGTATACTATCATATTCATAACTATGGCTGAAAATATCTGAATTTTGTCAGTGTTTCTGCAAGACCAGAATTTTTGGGGGTCATTGATGACCCCTTGTTTGAAAATTTTGGGGTCATTGGCAAATTTAGAGGGTCAGAACTTTTTTAATGTATAATTACTTTTTGTCTGAGCATGCGTCAATATTAAAGGTATTTGAAGAATGTCCCCTATCGTAAGATAAAAGTTCTCGAAATTCGGTGCATGCTAATCAATAGGCTTGTGATCGATGGCTTTTGTTACATTTTCTGTTTCATGGGAATTATTCAATGTTGTGTTGCTTGTAGTTAAAGCCCTATCCTCCAGAGGACAGGAAATAAAAGCGTCTGCTCACCAATTTCATTACGGTTCAGCCATTGTTGTTTTACAGTTGAGCGCTTTACCCATGCGCAGACCGTCAGTCTAAAAATAGACGTGATGCATTGGTTTCATTTCTTTTAAAATCGTTGTCATATATTTTGGTGTATTGGAGCAAAGACAACTTTCTTTTCTAGACTACTTTTTTCAAAATTTATGCTGCAAGCAGCGAGAGCGAAACAAGCGAAAATTATTTGGAACGAAACCCCATCTGTGCGAATCGCAAATGACTTTTGACATGCGCAGTCGTCGTTTTTGAAATAAATCAGATACGTCATGGAAATACTCAGCAAAGATATTTGTGTGCAGGTCTATTTTCCACAGGTCACGAAAAACTCACAGACAAACTGTCAGTGCGTCAGCAGTCAATTTATTGCGTCAAAAACGCAAGAAACGCACTCTCGCGGAAACACTGTTTTGTTAAAGATTTTAAATGGGGACAACTGGGAAACAATAAACTCTTGGAAATCTCATGTTAATAAACTTAAATAAAAAAAAAAATATAAGAGTTTGGGGCAATAGGTTGGGGAAACCTGAAAATTGAGGGCAAAAGTTCATTTTTTCCCTATAAACAACTACCAAACGTTTTTTTATAAAAAAAATAAAGGCCCAAAATTAAATGCATGCAGTCAATGAATCCACCACATCATGAAACAATACTTTACAGGGTTTGCGCTAGGATTTATTTTTCTTTCGCCACCATTTTCGCCAATCTGATTTTTTTTGTGCCATTTTCTTGGAGGCTTTGAGCCAGATTTTTGGCCATTTGCGCCCAAAAAAGAAAGGCCAGATTTTGGGGCATTTTTGTTAAAAAGTCTTCTGTCTTTAACCCCTTAATTCTGGTGGATAATTCTATACACATTGATACAATGAGTATGGAATAGTCTATTTAAATTTAAAGCCGTTGACAGTATTAAAATTGATGTATACTTGTACCTTTCTTTACAGAATAGACACTGATGAAATGCCATTGATTGGGGTAATCACTGTTTGTCAAAGTACCTAATGCAAGTCAAACCATTAAATTATTATAACAGTTAAATTATTATAACACGGGTGGATAATGATCAGACGTGGCTCCATTTTGTGAGCACTTGTTAGAAGATAGTTATCCTCCTTTCATCTTAACACCGGAATGGTATTTTCAACATGATCTAAGACTTTATACATGAATGGATAATATATATGACGCCAATATTAATATAATATCACAGTGTAGGACCGGAAGTGTACGGTATTTGTGCTTGTACATTCTTTTGGGATTGTACATCGACGGATAAGTTATTTGTGCAAGGCGGTCGCTTGGAAACGGTAAGCAGATTTGTAGTTTTTGTCAGTTTTGATTATTTTTCTGTGAAATAAAGTATCGGCATTGTTTGCGTAATGACTCGGGGACATTTCAGGTGCATGTACATGTTATTCAAAGTCACGGTTTCGCAACGAAAAGACTTTAATCATGTCAACATAAGAATTGTGAAAACATCTGACATAAAATAGACGCCGTTTTTGAGATGTTATCGAGTATCCTTTTGAAACTTTATATGTCAAGAACAAAAAACAGCAATAAAAATGAACGGCACTATCAAGTGTATGTGAGTTTATTCTCACAATGAGGTAAAAATGCTAAGTAGGTCATCGGTTTCAATGCTAATTTTTGTACGGGGTATTTGCAAAAGTCAACTTTGCGTTTGTACAGGTATCTGTCATTAGTTTGTACAGTAATTTGGGTAAGCTAATTTTCAGAAAACGCATTTTATTTCTTTTGTTAGTCATAATTAAATAGATAAAGGGTTGTCGCTTTCAAAGTACAGACGTTAAAGTTATAATATCATGGTATATCGTAATGGCAGCAAGTTAAACTGCTAAATTTCAAGTGCCAGTGTAATGAAATAGTTGATCCCCTTGGAAAAATTATCCCCTTTCCTAATACTATGACTCCCATTGCATTGGAGCCTGCATTTCGGTCTGAAAATGGCGAAAACCCTCAGCCAAAAGAAATCTAGGCTGAAATTATAGTTTATAAAACACAGAGTCCGGCAATAATAACGCGATTCAATTGACTGAAAGTTTTATCTGGCCAGTCGATACGTACATAGGCGTTTGGAATTAGATCTGAGTATGATGCAAGTCATCCGGGGACAAATCCTCTTAATTGTATTGCCAGATGTTTAGATCATACGAGGGTCATCCAATAAGGAATTGGACTTTTTCTATAGCGCAATCAGTTTACATGCTAGACAGATGAAATTCGGTATATACCTGGTACGTCTTGTTAGCCATTCGCACATAACGTCAGGTGTGCGTATGATGACGTCATCAATCGTGACGTCACGTCGCGCACTGGTATTCGAAGCACAATGGCCACGTTCACTGCCGTTGAACAACGAGCGTATATAAAAATCGAGTACTACAGAGATACTAAAAGAGTTAAAATACTGAATACCCTGAAAAGTGTTTGTGGTAAAGATGCTCTTCCGAAAACTACAGTTTACCGATGGACTGACGAATTTAAAAAGGGGATATGTTGGTTTTGAAAACAAGCACAGTCCAGGACGGCCAGTGGAGGCAACCGCACAAGAAAAAATACATGAGCTTTTAAAAACTGACAGAAAATCGTATTTAAACGAAATTTCAGAAGGCTATAATAAACAAAAATACCATAAAATAACTTAAGATATCTGATTTTAAGCAGAACGGTTAAAACAGATCCGAACAAATAAGAAAATCTAATAAATAAAATTTTACTATTCGCAACGCTATATCCCGTAGTTCTCATACAAATCCATGTTGTCGGTGCTCATTAGAATCGTCTCATTTAGACGATTGTAATGGATACTTCACCTAAATATGCTTTACACCAAATTATTTATACTATTGGACTACTAATTCTTTAGAAGAAGATTTTTTTTTAAATTTGAAAAATACTGGTTTACAATTCGGGAATATGAAGCCTTGAAGTCCCCTTGCATGACCTTTTTAATTCGCAACACTTTCATTTGAACAAACTTGAAAGTCCTCCTCCTATAGATGCTACATGCCAAATATTAAGGCTCCTGGATAGCCGGTTCTTGAGAAGATTTTTTTTAAATTTGTCCAAAAAATACCCCTTTTGGGGCCCCTCCTGGCTCCTTAAGGGGGCGGGGCCTCACCATTTGTAAAAATCTGTAAGCCCTTCACCCAATAATGCTTGTGACCAAATTTGAACCAAATCATCCCGGGGCCAGTAGTTTCAGAGAAGAAGTCATTTAAAGGAAAGGTTAACGGACACTGAACGCCGGACACTGACCATAGTAATAGCTCCCCCTAAGTATAGCTCAGGGGAGCTAAACATGGATGCACCCAAATATTGAAGTTTGGAGAGGTATCCAAGATTTGGAATCAGAGTGTTGTATTAAACTTACGTTCAAGATTCATTTTAGGACTTCACATAACTTGAATCATTATTCAAGATATTCTCTGGCATATATTTTATGATCAGCTACTAAAGAGTTTTTTTTTTATCACAAATACGCTTTCTTACAGAGGTATAGGGCTGCAGATGACTGTAAAATTTTTATGGCAATTTCCAAATACCGGTTCAATTGCCGTTCAAATAACCGTACAAATATGGAATTAAACAGTGCAAACAAAAACCCCTCCCATGACAGTTTTATTGTATGCATCGATAAACAAGCCTATAACCTAAGTTTACAGATTACTAAAAATGTGAAAAATAGTGAAAAACTGAAATAAACAAATGTCTGGTTGAAGATATCGAGCTTGCAAAGACACTGAAACTCGGACGAAACCAGGTGATAGCGTGATTTTCGTTGTTTTGTGAAACTTTCGGATTTAATGAAAAAAAATCGAATAGTGGAAATCGATAGCTCAGCCTGTGTAACCTAATTTCCATCCACCAGAATTCCACTTAGAATGAAAGGCGTTTGAAAAAAGAGAAACTTCTTGTCAACCTACCCCTCGCTTCATTGCACAAATAACTTATCCGTCGATGTACAATCTCAAAAGAATGTACAAGCACAAATACCGTACACTTCCGGTCCTACACTGTGAATATGCAGTGTTAGAAATAAGCAATTGCCCACTTGCCCCTCACGGGTTGAATTTGCTGGGGGCAAGTTGAGAGTCTGCTGGGGGCAAGTTGAGAGTCTCGGGAGGTTGTCCCCTGGGCAATCTGAAATTCTTGAACTTGAAATATTTTTTTTTTCATGTCTTTCTTAAAGTATTGCATGTTCACTGCAAATTAATAAATAATTAGATGTTGGCATGCTGCTAGCTTAAAACAATTTAACAGTCTAAAACTAAGAACCTTTCTTTAGAAGTTCAGGTCCCAGTCAGTGCAGACCCATATCAGACTTCTCCACCAGATCAGACTAATTAGGGCCTTCACTGTTTGCCATTGTGTCTCCATATTTTGAGCCATATCCGTACATGTTAAAATTACCCTGTTTGATTACAGCAAATCTTTCACATGGGGGAGTGTCGGACCCTTGATCACAAGGTCGCGGGTTCGATTCTAACCTGGGGCCCGGGGTTGTGTCCTTGAGCAAGGCACTTATCTCAGTTGGACTGGTTAAACCCAGGAATCCTAAAATTACTGAAAAATTGTTGACAGTGTAAAGTCTAAAACAAACAAATTTATCATGTATCAGCATTTTTAGGAATTTTATGAATGAATGAATGATTCCTGCAGGGCAAGTTATAATTGTGGGGGGCAAGTTGCATTTGTCTTTAGGTTGCCCGCCGGACAAGTTGAATTCTCTGGCTTATTTCTAACACTGAATATGGGTCTTTTGCTTCCGGTTTTAGTACTTGTTTTTAGTGATTAAAAGTTTGCAATCAATGTTATTCTCGCTTGAATATAAAATTATAAAATTACTTCGATGAAAGCTGTTTAAAGGGGGAGTTCCACCCTATATGGAATTTACATAGGGTTCTGCCCTAGCACAGAATTTGATTGAATTTTGTAGAAAGATTGTCTATTACATGTGTGTTCCATTTGTGAGATATTTACCCATTCATCTATTTCAGTTGCTAAAATTTAAATAATTTTAAATTTTAAAATTAAATAAATGGACACCCTATTTAAAAGTGGCCCTATGCGACGAGATTTTTGATTTTTTCAGGCTTATTTATTCTCAACATGATGCCTAGTAATTTGTTATTATGTATGTACCATACATATATTTCAATGTATAAAATGAACAAGTCCACGTCAATTTTTGTTTGAAGGTACCCCTAAATTTAACATTTTGAAAATATTTTCAACAAATTAAAGTGTCAATTTTGCCTAGTTGCTGTTCTTGTCAACCTATGAAATTTATATCAAATTTGTCCACACATGTGTTTGTTATAATCATAAAATCTGAGGAAAAAATAAAACCGGTAAAATGAAGTTTTCTGAATTTCAATTTTAATGGTCAAAATTTTGCAGAATGTAAAAATCAAGACTTTAAGTAAACTTCCAGCAGTATGCTCAATTAACATAGAGTTCTGTTCTGCACAGGCAAAGATCTTCATGATAATTTGTAAATTGACTGTTTGGCATATAAGTATTTTGCGTTTTATCACTTTTTATTGGTTTATTACGACATTTGGTATTGTGTAGTATGTGATTATAGGGGTACCCCCCCCCCCCACAGCAGCACAATTTACATCTATCAGAAATAAGAATTTCTAAAATTGATAATCATTAGAATAATCTGTGAGTTCTAGCTTATGTGTGCGGTACACACATTACCATATCTATCACATAAAATGGTTAAAATAATGTTTCATTTAGAATATTTACTCAAATTCAGCTGTACAAATCATATCAACAATGTTTGGGTTTTCATTATGGCGTGTTACATTTCTTGTCAACCTTTCCCATCTATAATGTATAAGGATAATATTCACAAGATTTGAAGCCCGGAAATATATTTGATTGAATGGTGAGTCAGACTTTTGTTAAATGAATAGATATTATTTAATTCATTATAAATATTTATGCCCGGTTTTACGAAAGCCCTTAGTATGTCAACATTATGGTTATGAGGTCATTTGAGAATCAAATTCTTGATTCTATAACCACGATGGAAATAACAGCACAAAGACTGTTTCACCTCGTCTAATGCCAGATGTTCAGTATGAATATATTCATGAATTCGCTACGTGTTTCTTAATGCTTGAAAATCCATTTATAATCTTAAAAAGTATCATTTTTATTTTCACCAACCCCATTTCTATTTATTAGAGCAGTTTTAAAACTTTTGTTGGAATATTAATGATTTTAAATGGGGTTTATGATAAGTATTATGGATACTCTTTTGAAATGTTTTGGCGGATAGAACTTAATGCAGGAAAAATAACCACAATCAATACCAATTAAGATACAATGCAATTCAAAAGAGATTCTGTTAACCATTCATTAAAATGTACACATTTATTGACTAAGGGACTGCAAAAATAAGGATACTATTTAAATAATGTGGGAAAACGGATCATTCCATACTAGAAATAAACTATAAAATTTTAAAACTTAAGACTCAGTTTCACTCAGGCTCTGCATGACACTAAATGGAAAGTGCTGCAGCTCGCGTACCTCCTAGCACTGGCTTAAATGGTCTTCTACTTTCTGCTGAAACTAAATATTCCAGAAGGACCAGAATTTGAAAATACAACACTTTATCAATGTAAGGGGGAAAGTTTTCCCCGATACAAAGACAGCTGGTGTGAAATCCAAGTTCTCTGAAAAAAGAACCTACCAAAATAGTGAAAACGTACACTATTTCTTAAACACTTGATCTGGTTTCACTAAGTTTGTGAGAGTTAATGAGAAGTATGCACATAGTCCTGAACCAATTTACCCTCAATATTTGATTGGGAGGGACATAAGATAGAGGAAATTCTAGGTGCAACAGGAACATAGAATGTAGATGGAGACGATGAATTACCTAGCATAAATCCTAATCTTTTTTATTTTTTTTTTCATTGGCTAAAAGACATTAAGAGCATAAACACTTGTTGGCTTCAGTCCTAAAATAATTTGGAAACCAGTGGAAGATCAATTCACAAATGGTACCTGCTTGACATCCACCCGTACACCTAAGTTCTAGACCGAGTGCTACTTATCAAGTGCTGCTTACAGAAATGCCAGTTTTATGTTAAAACTTCTGACACCAACAAATTATTGGACCTAATTGGGATGAAGATACTAAATAGTGATAGTCAATACGTTTTTAGTATAATACTGGTGGAGAAACTGCGGTTTGTAAGACCTAACTGGAATATTTTATTTGAAATCACATATGAATCAAAACTGACTTAACTCATTTTATGCAAATTATAACACTTTTACCAGTGTCCAAATTTTATGAAAATTTACATGCATAAAGAGGATGTATTTGACCTACTTTTCTGAAAATATTATGGGTTGACAAAAACTTGAACATGGTAAATATTAGGACAGAATCCCCTATAGACACTAACTTTAGTGTTCAAATTGTGGATAATTCAAATTTTGATGGGTCAGAAAAAAATTATCTAGATGTACTTATATACATTAATGGTAGTAAGGTATACCCTGGGAAGTCTTCTTTTATATTCCAATCAAAGAATGTAGCAGTCAACAATGTTAATGATTTGAGACTGATATTTAATAGGTCATATATTGGTACAAAGAGGGTGTACTTCAAGGTGTCCCCCTGTGGCCTAACAGCGTTCGAGGAATAAAATAATTTCATTTTTGTAGTTGTTATACCGTAGGTATTCAACATACAAAATATTATCCAAATCCATGCGTGGGCAGATTTGGAACTCCCCCTTTGGAAAATGTATGTTAAATAAAACGAATAACTGCAATGAATTCCAACGTGAGCAAAATATTGCCAAAAGGGAGCTAACTCAAAAATGTTAGGGGAGAGCACAATTGCATATTTTTTACCTCGGACATAAGTCCGAGTTTTTACCGATATTTTTTTCTGACAAAACAAATTTTATGAGCCATAACATCATCTACCTTATAAATAAAAGGTTTCTGCTTATAGATGATAGGTTCAGATATCTGAGACCGTCAAGAAAAACCCTTTGAATGGCGCACGTTACTCTGCTTTGAAGAGAGAAGCTATCTTCAGGGTTGCCTTGCTACTGTCCGAATTATGGAAATGCGCGGATCATTTCGCATGTCTGGTAATGTCTGGTGAGTGATGCTGTCAGATGAATGAATGGCGCAGTGAACCCCATGCAAATCTTTCACCTTTCTCACTATGCTTGATGGAAAATGAGCTTGTAAGTGACACTTGAATTTTTTTCTTCTTTGTGGACGGCTATGTAGCGGTCTTTTCAACATGTTTAAAGTTACGAATTCAGAAAGTTAATGACTATTATTATAGACTACAATAAGCAAAGATATCATGGTGATGGTGCAGTTTATTTCATGCACAGTATGACACCATGTATATTATGGTCTGTCATTCTGACAGTTACTGGTAGCAGCTGTTAAAAGTGTGCCGATCGCCGTAGGTTAAAAGCAGGACATGTCCAGGTTCGACTGATCAGCTACAGAATTGTTTGGTGTTAATCGAAGTGTTAATTGACAATTAACTTAAGGCGGCCCGAGGCAATGACTTTATCCGGAGGTGATGTTCCGCTGCCAGACAAAAATTTTCGCTAGCGATTTTTCTTTCGCCAATAGTTGTCGACAAATTACAATTTTTTGCGCCAAATTTATTATTTCTTAGCATTTGGCGACAATGGTGATCGGTAGCGCGAACCCTGCTTTAGTTGGTTCAGTGATCTTGGAGAAAAAGACACTAGAATCAGTTAATAAGGATGATAGCTAAAAGGTCAAAGTTTAAAGTTGACCTTTGGTACTTAATTTATATTCTATAGTTACTGTCTCATTAATTATTAGATCTAATCAGTATAATAATAACTTTGAAACAGAATAATTTTACTATATATGCAAATGCATTGGGAATCCAACTTGATTTTGCCCCACTTACAGCAAAATCAAGTTTGACACAGTAATGGTGAAAAAACAAATTGTGGTTCTTGATCAGCTGGTTCTACACTGTTTTCAAAAGTGGGTATATAATTTTGTAATAGTTATATTAAATGCCCACAATGTGTTTATTTGGTTGAATATGTCTGGTCTCTAATGAGCTTTGTCTCGAAAAAACCTGAAACAACAAAGGTGCAGACCAGCATGTGCAGTCCGATCAGTGTCATTGTTATTTGCTAATTGGAAAGTATAATATGACTATATACATTTGATTCAGGCAAAATTTAATTACCCTAGCTCGTCTCTGTAGCAGAGTTACTGAGTAAGTTGGTTTGAGCATGACCTGGTTGGAAACCCTGAAGACTGGTTTTCTCGCGACAAGACCCATATCTACCTGAGTGACTGATTCCACAGATCCTATATATGTATCGGGACGGAGCAGAATATGTTCCAACTGAGATTTCTTCTGATATATTCTCTCAACAGACAACCTCTTCTTTGTCGCCTTCCCCTCACCCTCGGCACCAGGAATGTGAAATTCATCAAAGTTCTCTTTAGCAGCAGTTATTTTCTTCTCCTTTGGTGGTTTCTTTTCTCCCTCCCCTGCTGCCTGGGAGTTCATCTTGTCAAATATAGCCTGCAATACATTAAGAAATAATCAAGACTTGAGGTTATAAAGTTGTTTTCATGTTAAATTGAGCATGAAATTTTAGTTGCACATAATGGATAAAAAAAGGGTGAAAATAAAGTTTTTCTATTTAATGCTTGAAAACTCTCACATGTGTAAAATTTATCCTCCTTATAAATATTTAAATGCCAACATGTCAACATTTATATATAAATACAACATCTGAGAGACTTAAAGCAAGAATCTTCTTCATTTGTTGGTATTTTATTTTTTATGAGCAGTTGAGTTCAGCTTGAAAAAGGTTTTATAGCCTCAAGACCCAGGTCTTTCGATAAGAGTGTGAAATTTAAAAACAATTTCATATAATATAATCACTCATGTTGAGTACTCAACTCTCAATACAGTGTTGTGCCTAGAGCGCGACATTGCGGGATTCCCGCGATTTTACCGCCGGTGTCCCTTAAAATCGCACCCAGCGCGGGCCAAAGGGCGCACCTCGAAAATCTGCTTATTATTTTTCGCTGTTTTTCTACTATTTCCGTATTTAGTGTAACCTAATAAAGGGAAGTAACCAGCGCAGTCCAATACACAACAACAATGGCGGAAAACTCGAATTTCATAGCAGAAGGCCAGAAGAAAAGCTATTTTAATATAGAAATAGTAAATTTGCTGGTGAATTCAAAACTAGGGCACCAGCAGAAACTACTTCACTGTCATCTTCACCCCTTCTTGAGCCAAATCTATTGAAATCGAGCTCAAATTTAAATAAAAAAAATGAACAGAAATTTTCGGATAACTATTCAATTTTACAGGTAAAAAATTGAAAGATTTGGTGTGTCCCCCAGAATTTGTAAATGTCCCCCTGAAATTCAGGTAGAGGGACACCTGTGTCCCCCAGAATTCTTGACCTAGGCACAACACTGCAATATCAGAGATGGTTCTGTTGAGCACCCAAAACAATTGTTAAAACTGACAAATAAAAAAATATATATTCAATGATTTGTCATCTTTGTAAATTTCCTATGTCAGCTTGTGCAGGGTTGCCCCTCAATATCAACCAAAATTATAAAAATGTTACCATTGACTTCGTTATTATGACACGATCAATGCAATCTGTAATATCATGTTCTTGTTGTCGTTTTTCGGTTCATCGCAGCCATTTTGCATGCTTTTCATGAGCTAGGGGTGATGACGTTTTTGCAATAAAATTCGGATGTTGAATTGATGAGACGAACTTAATAAAACGTTGAGAAATATCATAATAAAACCCGGTACTGGTTATACTCCTCATGACTAGGTAAGGTATGTCAGCGCTTTTTCAAGAACTCAGTACATTATTGTAATAAGATTAACAGTGGATTTTGGGCATTATAAGAAACAAGTAGGTGTTTGAATTTTGAAAATCAGGGCAAAATTGTTAGAGCTATTGATTCTGTTAACTTACTCAATGTTGGTACGCTCGCAGCAGTCACGTTTCTGTATTATTGTGCAATGTAGCGCCCCCTATTTTCTATAAAATTATACCGAGTAATGACCTATTTCAGAAAATGAAAGTCAATTTCCAAGAACGGTTTGATTTCAATTTAATATAGCATGCCAAAGAAAATGAGATACTTACTTGACAGAAATCCTTAACAATCACATACCCCACCCGTATAAATCTAATTTTCGGAAAGGAAGCTTTGTCATGTCCCAAAATGTCATAATCAGACCGAAAACGGACTTTTCCAACAAGGCGGACAATTGTTATTCTGATCATGTGCTCATGTGACAAGTTTCCCGCCAAAAGTAGCAAGCTAAGGCAAGAGTACATTGACCTCTGAACCGAGAGAGGGTCAGCTTGTTTACGACAAGAAGCGATTGATTGGAAAGATCAGAATCAAATTACTTTTGCACAGTGATCAGTAAGATATTAGTGAAGAAAATATTTTTTATTTCATGGCTAACCTTGCTGCACGCTGAATAGCTTTACTATCACACGCTTATGTTCAAATAGGCTATCAGTCAATACACACAGTTGGTACCCATCGTTTTTAAGGCGCCACGTGAATCTTCTATAGAGACATTGGGTGTTTTGACCTTCTTTTTGAACATGTGCGCAATGGTTTATGATTAGAATTGTATAATGATGTCATTGTTTGAATATGCAAAACCATTTGGATTTTTTTCTATGTATTTCCTGTTAGCGGAAGTGGGGGAGTTCCTTATCTGAAATTAGTCAATTTTCAATCCAGTGACATCCGTCGGAATACAGAACCGGGGTGAAAAATTTGCATACTAGGTTGAAGATTGACCTTTATTCGTTGACATTCATCAAGATATTAAAAGAAAACCTATTACAAATGGTGAGAAAGGTCACCATAAAAATCAACCTGTGTGCACAAAAAAGGATCCCATCCATTGCCATTAAGAACTCCTCGGACACAGTTTGTACATATCCAACTGGGTAGTTCTCGATGGCAACAAATCGGTAAAAGGCGGCCCCAGTTAGATTGGTAATTGGTCATCTTTTTTTGCAAATATCTACATGTAACAAATGTATGGTGAGATGGTATTGGATTCTTTTAATCTCAACAGACCAGGTATGATCATTTTTAGGCCAATTATGATAATAAGGAAGGTAAAAGAAAACGTTATATAAGTCTGATTTTGGTATTTAATGTTGTTAAAACATCTGTGTATTCAGAAAACGGAAAGTAAACGGGTCATTGTCGGTACATTAAATACCAAAACAAATTCATGCGTGACTTTAGTACCCACAGAAAAAGCATGCTCTTCAGCTCAGAAGACAAAAATGACGCCATGTTTTGAAAACAAATAGTGTAAACATTCTATGTGGACAGGAGTATTTTATCTTTTTAGAACTAATCAGGTATGCATCAGCGGCAAACTAAATATCAAAATATAGATAAACCTATAAACAGGTCTAAGAAACGCATAAAAGGACAGAATTTCTGTCAAACGATAGAATATCTGTCATTTCATAGATTTTACCTATCTTTAAAACAACAGATATAGCATTATTTTATCACATTTTCATGTGCTACTTTCTGTTTCAACAAAACCGCAAGATGTGGCAAGGAATACACAAGACTAGACAGGTAAAACAACATTTTTGAGAACATTCCAAGTTGATCTATTGGTGCACTTTGAAGAAAACGGCTGTAATAAAATAGTTTACACACTTAAATTTACCGGAGGTGCCATTTAAAACTGCAAATACGGATTGAAATTTTCTCAGTTTTCACTTCTCACATCTGTCAGCCATATTGGCAAAGTTGTTTGTCACGTGATATAAAAGGGTTGACTGGACCCCTTTTATTTTTCTTGTTTTGTTGCCCTTTTGTTCCTCCGTTTTCCAGCGTCTGCTGTACTACCCAGCAACCGTTGTATTGCGTATTTACATTGACTACCAACCTATGGAGGCCGTTATGGGTTTACAGATGGTTTCAGCCTTATTTAGTTTGGCGCAATGAGCAATTGGAGTCGAAGCAGTCCCAAGTCAAAACATACCCAAGTATACAAGTATCCAATTCAAAATTAATCAACCTCTGATCCAAAGAAGAAGAATACTTTAGGATTTTTTTCCGCCAGAAATGACACTTATTTGCATGTGCTTTTTGTAAAACACCTCCGTTCTGTGTATGAGACAATCCCTCCACGTCCACATAAAACAATTCAGAAACACGTTTTTATTACATATCTGAGCGCGTGGAAATGCATTCCAATGTATTTTGAGATTCTAAAATCATTTCAAGTGTAATTATGTAACAGAGGTCTGTATTGGTATATTACTTGGCAGGACGAATTGATTAAGCATAGCTTAGCCAGGGGGTAGGGTTATATCAATGCTGCTTACTCGCGGGAGATCGTTCGTTTATTCGTCAGAGGAACTGTTGAACAAAATGTCAGTATTTGTTTCATTTATTTGTAGTGAAATTCGCCTATCAGTTCCCAGCAAACTACAGGTCAGTCCCGTTACTACGCGCCGATTGGGGTCCACGAATCTCATTCGCGATATACGCGGGACGCGTACTAACGAGTTCAGAAAAAAAATCTAAAAAAAAAAAAAAAAATTTTTTTTTTTTTTTTTAATTTTGGGAGCCAAGGCCGAAACTTGCTAGTCTGGTCCAGGAAACTTGCACACTCTAGTTTCAAGTCTTCAGTGCATTCTTTGCTTCCAAAGAATAACCTTTTTTAAGAACAAAGTCAGTGTGGGTGGGGTATTCTGTTTTCAGGAGAGGTTCTGTGGTTATTTAAATACCAATAACACTTACTCTTAATTATTCAGATAATTTAATAAACACAAGCTCAGTATCATATGTTTTGTACTTCAAATCCCTCCAAAATAACTCAATTTTAAACAAAAATCAAGCATTTCAAAAATTGAAGAAGATTTCTTTACATTGGTGTTACAGTATATGCGGCGTTATGGTAAACATTATACCGCTAGGACATCTGGCAGTAGAGTTTAATACTCTTATAATTATTGATTGGATAATTCCTACTGACCTCAAAGGTCAACTTCAATGAGCTGTATGTTGATTGGCTGATATTAAATCTGCGTTATGGATAATGAATATTCAATTAAGCAAGGTTGTGTCACAGGTCAATGACCGCTTTTACTGCTGTGAAAACACCCTGAGGTAACTAGATAATTGGACGTCTGGCTTGTGTTGTAAACTCAGCAGGTGTGAACTTTATATTGATTTTAATCAATTGCTACAATTGTACAGGAAACTATCCAGACAAACGTTTAGACAGGTGACAGGGCAGAAGATAAAATACACAACATCTTTTTGTCAAATTACCCAGTGGAAACCTTTTGTGCAGACTCTGCTCACTGGCGTTTTTACAACAAGAAGAGATTAATTAAGAATACATTATTTATTTCAAGAGTGAATAGTAATGTTTTGGCAAAACAAATTAGTGGTTTAGTAAACAGCCGTTTGGAAAGATAAAAAAAAATTCTTAAAAAAAAAAAAAAAAAAAAAAATTTTTTTTTTGAAAATTTTGGGAGCCAAGGCAGATCCGCGCTATAAACGTACTCGCGTAATAACGCGACGAGTACTAACGGGACTGACCTGTACTATTAAACATATAAAACTGTGCCAACATCCGCTCCCCAGCAAAATGCCATTCCACTATCCAAAGGGAGTTTTGATGATGGGCCGAGAGACTGTGTTTGCTGGGTTTCCAAAACCTCCCCTTTCCTAATCCAATCATGCACGGATCCAGAAGTGGGGATAGGGGGTCCGGACCCCCTTGAAATATCACAAGTTAAATCCGTTTCTATAGAAATAAGCATTTGGATCCCCCTGGAAAAGTTGACCCCCCCCCCACGGTAAATGTTGGAACCTCTCTGAAACCTTGGAAAATTATAGTTTTCTTTGAAATAACCATTGGACACCCTCTGTAAAACAGTAAATTAAATAGAGGAGTTTCCCATTATCGGATTTTACCTGTATCACGTGACATCGGCTGGCCAGTCCAGCAATTGGACTACTTCCGGTATATAAAGTAACATATACTGACTGTTGATCTAACTTTATAGAACTTCTAAATATGGGTAAAAAATTTAAAGAAATAAAAAAAAAAAAACAGCAATTATTAATTGAAGAGTCTGACAAGACTCCATGTCACTATGTTCTGTATGGTCATTTATGGTTACATTTGCTACTGACCACTCCGTGATATGATACATTTTATTTTGTACTGGCCCAAATTGCACCCGGTTCTTCAGTAAGTGCACGGGGGGGGGGGGGGGGGGGGGGGGGGGGGGGGGGGGGGGGGGGGGGGGGGGGGGGGGGGCTTTGAAAACAATAAAATATTGCACACGTGTCTTTAGAACTTCGGCACGCGTGACCAGTCGCTTTCTTTAAAGTTGATAAGAAGCCCAGCTAGACGTCTACTTATCACATCTTTGTAAAAAGCCTTTAAAACGCCCACACAAACTTATCCAGCGGGACTTGAGGCTGAGTCTTCATCCATAATGTGTGTTTGTGTGCGTGCGTGCATGCGTGTGTGCGTGCAGGGTATTTCTACTAGAAAGATCCTGTTGTGTGCGAGCAGCGAAAAATTTCGCGAGTCTGTGCGTTCTCTAGAGTCTGCGCATTCGTATTAGTGGCCGTCGTTTATATACCACAGACGGGAAATGATGATATTATGGATCTATGAATGGAGGTGTATTTGATGATATTTCATCATTTATCGCATATGCTCAGCCAATATATTTAACATGCATGCGCGACTATGCAAGCCTTACTGGTGACAGGCATGCATGAGCATCTGGTGAGACTATACGTCTTCATTTTTGTCTGAGTCTCTTTCTGATGCGCGAGCAGCGAATGACCTGATGAGACTGTGTATTTGCACAGGCTCCTCTGAGTTATAGATGTTAGTATAGCACACTGTAAAAAATGCGCATAGAATTTAAACATGTCTAGTACATGTTGAGGTCTAAACGTGTACAGAAAAGTATTGTATTCCTATTGGTTAGCTTTGATACATGTCTTGCCTGTATACGCGTTAAAAAAACGGGACAAGAAATGCGTCTCAGAAAGTGTTTAATCTGTAAGCGCATTTTTTACAGTGCAGATTCGTTTGTTTTAGTAATTTGCATGTATTTCAAATACATGTGCTTTAATCTGCGTCGATTTTTATAATAGTTCGAAATCAAAGTATATTTTGCACTTATCACAATGTACATGTATAGTAGAAACAATACGGAGGACTTATAAAATGTATGTGAAAATATAAATTTATCTTTTTTCGAGAATAAGAAAAGTAGGGATTCCGTTCTTAAGTTCTTGATAGCTAGACTACATTGGATTGGAATGTTTAGTGCGTACATTCAGTGGCCCAAAAAAAGTAATATGAATACATACTGCTGCTTCTTTGAACCATTAAGATGAAATTAGACATCTATAGAAATTCAACCTGAAAATTCTTCAAGTAACTAATTAATTTTTAAAAGATCTGTAAATGTTCCCAAATGACTATCATCATTCGGCGTTCATACATGTATGTTTACAAATGCAATAACAATTTTTACCAAGGAGAGATATGAGCTACCCGACAGTCAGTTTTGGGCGCATATGCGGCGCCAAATTGCAAATAATATTGAATCAAAAAGTTATTATTCTCCTCTAATCTTACACTCGGTCTGAGTCTTACAAAAAATATGCGTTTGAATACACAAAAACAAGCGTTTCGTTGAGACAGTTCTTTTGAGTACCAACGAAACATTGCATATTAAGAAATATACCATCTTTTCCGAATATAATCGGTCATATTATATTCTATTTGGCATATGCGGATGCTTCGATGTACCAGGGATCGAGCTGTCGACGTTATACTCTATTGCTGCAACTTCTAAAAAGAAAGAACAGCGTACAAACTTGCTTCGAGATAAATAATACATTTGCTTCTAGCGCGAACATGTCCAAATTATTACTTTTACTCATATGATTTTTGGCTAGAATGAGCCTGGCGTTAGTGAAACAGGCAGACAGTTCCCTACTATTTCCATTGCTGATGAAGACCTTGGAGAGATGTGTCTCCCCGCGGGTCTACACTATCCATAAATTGTCCCTTTTGGAAAAGTTCGCATATGTGGCGATATATCACCGGATAGATCAAGACATTCTTTCTCGGAAAAGTTCGCATAAAGACACACCGATTTCTGTGTAATTTTCGACAATCTTGTTGGGAAAGTTAATAAATAGTGCAGACCCGCAGGGAAACACGTAATCTAATCAGGGCCGCTCCGTCAGCAGCGTAAATAATTGTGGAAATATAATATGCCGGTACATGTACCGCTTGAAAAAAGTTCAGCGTAAATTAGATAAAATTTAAAATACAATATTAACTCTTTTTGTCATCATATGTAACTGTGGTACATATAATTGCCATTTTCCTTTTGTTTGGTGTTTTAACCGTCATGAATTTAAGTGAAATGCATGCAAAATTAGTAGTAAGTTATTACAGCTCCATATACCGGAAGTAGTCCAATTGTTGGACTGGTCAGCCAATATCACATGATACAGGTAAAATCCGATAATGGGAAAGGGGTCTATTGAGGACGCAAAACAAACGTTGTCAGAGCTGTTTTCTGGAAGTCGGGCCTGGATCCGGCTGGCAAAAATTACTGCATCTGTGCATGCTAATGCACATGTTAATCAAATACGGACAGAGTGACAAACAATAAGTGGGCAAAATGAGCCATTTGGCGAAACAATCAAAATAAGTAACAAGGGCCTACTCATGGGTGAAGCGGCTCACGAGCGAAACTACCAATAACCTAAAAAATATAAATGTTGTACTGTCTTGTCTACCGTAGTTTCAACCAACTAAACGAATCCAGCTTCTGCAACCGAAACGGCCAAAATCGAACTTTATCAGAAAAAAGGAGGCTACCAGTCAAGGAAGATGGCGACTTGCAGGTAGATTGACAGAACGCTGTTTCAATTTCAGCAAAATAGCGGAGAAAAAGGCAAAAAATACCTGAATTAGAGTGTTTTCAAGACAAGAATACAAGGAGAAAAGGGAGGGTGTGTATTCCTTTATTCCCGCAGAAAATGCACTATTCCAGACACCCCTGGTCTTCTCTAAAAGATAGTTGATGTTAGTATGACGAGTTTTCAACATGTACCAGTATGCGTTTTTTTCGAATTGTACAATTTATTTGATACTGTAACATTTCAAACAGCATATATCTGTCGTTTGACAGATAACCAGATCTGTGAAACGAAAGATCTTCAATCGTTTGACAGAAATTCTGTCCTTTTATGCGTTTCTTAGACCTGATAAACATACAAAATGGAGTAGTGTTAGAGGAAGACACTGTTTGGAAATGTGTTTTCAACTTGGTTTACGTCCACGATAACAGTAAGGGAAAAGATAGAGGCTTAAAAAATCAGGGCTATATCCTGGCACAACCAGTTTTCGACCGCCTAAGATGTATTTTGTGTTGTTTTATTTACTTTCAAGTCATGTTGTTTTGGTTATTGCTTTATATTATCTATCAGTCCAAGAGTAACACATATAGAGCTATAAAGTTTTGAGTTTCCTCTTGAAAGTCTGACAAGGCCTTTCATTTAGAAAGTGGTCAGTGGTAGCAAATTCAGGAATTTAACAACCTATTTCCGACCGCCTGGGGTAAATATTTTCTGTCAAAACCAAATAGCCCTGAACATGTTTCTGTTCTGGCAGTACAACCTTACAAAAGCAAAACACATGAAAACTATTTTTGAAAATGTTAATGTAGTCCAACACACCAGGAAAATATACACCATGTATGGAATTCTAAATGGACAGTTGAATTACTTGGGGTAGGGTTATGCTTTTTGGTATTTAACAATTTCTATACTATCAGCAGAGACAAAGCACATGCATTTCAATGCCAGAGAAGTTATGTCTTACACCAGTATAAATAGTTAATGTTATAGATAATGATGTGATGATTTATTTGACATTTTCTGAAGCCTGAACAATTGTTAAAAGTAAAGAAAACGAAGAAAATTGTCATAAGCACAGTATATCAAAAGTTTACCTCAAAATAAATTTATTCTGTAAGCTTTTCAATATTAATTGGCATCAATGGTCAAAGGCAACACAGTTCATCATGCAGATGTACAAAATATGAATTTTGTAACAAAAATTTAGAAACTGTAGCCATGAAAACAAGCAGGTAATTTGGTGATAAGAAAAAGTTAAAGAAAACAGGGTCCTCGAATACAATGTTTATGCATGGTTCACACTCAACTACCAAAGCTGAAAGTAAACTGCTAATTAACTTGCCTATTCCTCCTGTAAACAATGATACCACCACAGTTGTAAAATTCAGACTATTAAGAGTTTTGTGAAGCAAAGTATTAGGTGGTCGAAATTAGGTGGCGGTCGAAAATAGGTTGTGCCGGGATATGATAACATAAAATAAAAATCCATCATATCGCCCTGAATTCAGTGCTACCATTTTTCAGACCCTTTTGGAAGGCTGATTTAAATCATTTTCATCTATCGACAATTTTGTACAACTATTTATGCATGCTAATTTAATCATTAAAGAAAAATCTCATACCATAAATATTTGAAAAGGGGATGTTCTGACCCCCCCCCCCCCCCCCCACCCCGACCAAAAATCATGAAAATCTGAAATATGAATATTAGGGCCTATTCCAGTTGTTAAATGCACTGTCTAAGCCACCAAGTTGTCCTGTAAAGAGTTTAAATTTTCCTGTATCAAATTTTAGGTTGTGGCTTTCCAAAAAACTTTAAAAAGGTGTTCAGAAAATTCCCCACCCACTGCAACAATCTCAATTTCAAAAAGACAGAAAAATCGAAAAGTGAAAATGCCTTCAAAGGTCCTGATGTCGCCATCCTTATCTGAGTATTGAAGCCTCTACAGCGCAGGCATTTAAGAAATAGTGAGGACGCCAGTAAACGATCAGGAACTGTTCAGACAGGTCACTTTTCTTCGGAAATATTCAGAGTCGACTTTGTTTTTGGCGGTCAGAGTGAAAGCCAACCAAAATCGAAACAAATCAACCACGTGACATGTGCCGGGGTCATGACCTCTTCCTCATTAAAATAAATTAGATCCGAATCGTTCTTTAGTACAAGAATAACTGACAATATACAGCACTTACCGACCATTTTCTCGAGTCGACCTCTTGCTGTGCCATTTCTTTATCTATATTTGTTCTTCAACCTGATAATCGTCCGTTAGATTTTAAATAATTCAAGATAAATGAATGATGTCGGCATAAAGGCACACTCGTCACATTATTGCTACGCCGATCTTTAAGAGAAAGGGATCGCGTTTACCGAACACTTTTTTCGATATATCAGTAATGTTTTAATTCTAAAAGTATCTTCAAATTTCACCAAATGATAAAATAAACGGCTTCCCAAAAATCAAAGCCGGATAAAATCAACAACAGATGCCATTTTTATTGAAAAGACGGTTTTCATTGGTTAAAATCGACTATTTGTACGATAGTCGTTATCACAGACGGACATGCGTACGTACGTACGCCGCGAAGCACGTACGCTCGCACGAAAGCATGCATGCATACATAAATACGCCGTATGCTAGTATATAAGATTTGGCATGTATCACATCTGAGATGTGATAAATGCCAAAATCTTATATACTTACAAGGCCCAGACGAGCCTGCGCATACGTACTAACGGTTGCGCTGTCCAGAGCATACGCTGCTCACATACACAAAGTATGGTTGTAGATGAATATTCAGACCAAATCTTAGACCTCTAGTCATGTTGTATACATCAGTTTAGGTGTTTGAAGGAGGCTTTTGCGCATATACTATTACATGTACTACAAAAGTAGTAAGTGATTATGATCAGGAAATACCACAATCACAAACTGCAGACAACCCCGTGGCACCGCGAGGAAGAGCCGCTCAACCACCACGAGACACCAGGAAGACAAATTAAGCAAAGCAATCAGCTCTCTCTCTTCCCCATCAAGATGATTGCAATACTAGAATGGACATAAAGTAATGCACAACAAAACATACAACAATTACAGACTCCCACAATGGGAGTAACAATAAACAAAAAGTCAACAACAACAGAACCACCGCCTTAGAACGGACAGCAGCCAAAGCCACCGGGGGGCTTAAATGCATTTTACTGGTACCAAATCTTCGCCCTAGATTCTGCTGTTGTTGAAGTACAAGAAATGTTCAGCTCGCATGGAGGCCATCTAACTAATGCAATGTATCATCATGGAAAACGCTCTAATCAAATTACTACACCATGATGAAACAAAGAAAAGGGCTCATGACTCACAGATAGTCAGAGCTAAAGAAAACCTCAAGTTGAGCCACGGTGGGTCCAGCTACAGATAAGCATCAGGCACCAACCCACCGATTAAAGCTTTACGTCAGAGCCGTCATAGAGTCTGAGGCCTGACCCACCGTTGTGCAATTAAAGAGGAAACCATAGCTATAAACCGTGATTGGGTTTAAAACTAGGCATTAAAAGAATTAAAGAACCATACACGTACTGGTCAATATCTCTACCAATGTTAATTCAGTTTCGTGCACTATGAGTTATAAAATCACATTACATAAGTAATAAAATAATGCAATAGCAGAGTTTAATACGCTACCCTAAAATAATTGGAAAATTATAGTTTATATCATCTCCGCTTAGACACGTGAATGCATGTATGTATGAATACATGAGTAAGTAAGGGTGCAAAGATCAGGAATCAATGAATACATGCCTCATATGTGTATCTTTGTCACTGCACTGTCCAACATGCCATTAATTATTTTATGTATGTTTCCCCATGGGCTTTATACAGCCTTTTGGACTTGTGAAATAAACTTATCTTATCAAAGGACCTCTGACGGTGGTAATGGGAATCACAGTGTATCGCTGCCTATAATTTTGATAAAAATAAAGTCAATCAAATGCTTCCATCTTCATATATAATCTCGCTGTTGGTCTCTATTTTATAATAGAATGTAATGCATTTCATTTCCTATTTCCATAAATGTACAGCTTAATTTCTGGGCTTAAATGGTCACTTTTTGTATTAAACATACAGGAAATAGAAAACATTTTTAAAAAATTATCCCCGCGAGTCCCAACTAATCCTTTTGCAGGTAAGTATGTTCTCTTATTTTACATAATATATGTGGATAGCTGGTTGGGACTCATGGGGAATGATATCCCGCAGCCGAATATGTAAAGTCTGCGCGAACCTGAACATATGCAATTATTGTGTCAAATATGAACTCCCTTGGTCGAAAAATGAAAAGTAAAACAAATGCAATATGAGCTGTAGATAAGTTTTAAGTATATATGACTTGAACCTTGATTCCAAGGTTTCACATTGGCGACCTAAAACCTTTGTTTTATTCTACTCCAATCAGCATCGACCATACGACTTTATGATGCACTGTTGACAATCGTATTCTTTACGTTGGTGAATCGATTTGTCCCCATTTATGTTCCATCGCCAGTGAGCGACTTTAAATAAGGCTTCTTTATCCTTATCTTTAACAAAATTCTTAGTGAAATGCCACAATCACCAATCACACATGCAGACCAACCCATGTACCGTGAGGCATTAAGAGCCATAGATTATTAACAAAATAAGAAAGCGGGCAAAGATCAGGAATCGATGCAATCAAGTACCACACCTGACCCAGGATATCAATGGGAAAGTGACAAACTCACAATTGGACACCACAAACGAGAGCCAAGAGGTCAGCCCTTTCCCAGCAGGCGACCACAAGGCACATATAAACAGACGCTTACAATGGCATAGCAAACACAAGACAGAAAAAACCTCATAAAAGATCCACAAAAGAACTACCGCCTTGGAACGGTCAGTAAAATAGTTTACAGGAGGGCTTAAACCGGTTTAATGGCGCCAACCTCACCCTTAATTCAGATGTGGATCAAGACACATAAATATTTGGTTTGCATAAAAGATCCCTAACTTATCAATGCATCATCTCCCAGAACATATAAATCAAGATATAACAAGGAGATGAAGCAAAGATAAGGACTCAACAGTAAATAAAACTGAATACCGGAGTAAAAGAAATCCAACAGGTAAACCCCGGTGGGCCTGACAAACAGCCAAAGCATCAGGCCCCTACCATCTCACAATAAGTCATCTCATAATAAGTCTCTGATAAGTCTTTAAGTTGGAATCGTCAAAGAGTCTGAAGTCCGACCCACAGGCGTGCAATTAAAGAGGAAAGCAAAGTTGCCAACCGTGATAGGGTTGATTACCAAGCATGCAGTCTGTTGCAATACATTAATGTTATAGCCAATCTTTTTATAATGGGAAATTATTTTAATGAACAGCGCTGAAAAAGTTATTAGAGCCAACAATCTTCTTCAACTTATACACCAAGTTTTCATAGAATTCAGGTTCCGAAAGTCCTTGACGCAAAAGAAATTTAAGTCCAACTTGGAACTTAGATATCAAATCATAGTATCGTCTATAAAATTTAGAAAAGGTTTTGGGAAATTTATGATACCGATAGTCTTGTTTAAGAAGTTTCTGAGTTAACAATTTATTGCGAGTGTTGAAGTCAGTAACATAGCTAGATGCTCTAGCAAAACGAATGAGTTGAGAGATATAAACTCCATAGGATGTTGAGCGAGAAACATCACATCTAAAAATGGGAAATTGACAATTTCAAAATCAAAGTCGTTACGTTTATCATAAATTTTGGTAGAAACAATATCATCAGAAATTGACAAATGCAAGTCTAAAAATGCGGCTTCGGTATCAGAGGTATCGGCTTTATTAAGTTAGAGCTCTGAAGGGTATATTTGACTTACGATATTGTCAAAATAAACATTATTAATGTTTAAAATATCGTCCAAATATCTAGAAGTAGTGTTAAACGCATCAATAACATCAGCCTGCTTATCATCAGAAAGAGACATCATAAAGTCCCTCTCATAACAAAACAGGAATAAATTGGCAACCAGGGGAGCACAATTAGTGCCCATAGGGATCCCAACTACTTGTCTATACAGCTTGGCGCAAAATCGAATAAAAATTTTGTCCAACAAAAAGGTCAGCACATCACATTGATTTTGACATGACCTTGCCGAACTGAATTTGGGGTGAAATGTCCCAGATTCCTGCGGTCTTAGCGGCCTGAATACATGTATGCTAAGAATGAGGAGTGTTTTGCAACTTTTTGGTTAATATCGACTGGACAAGCCCTCTTTTTCAACAAGGAAAATTTATTAACAATGAGAGGATGGGTTGACATGGGAACAAGACAATTCGTCGACAAAATACTTCGTCGACAGATCGTGAGACAACTCGTCGACACTTTATGAGACAACTCGTCGACACCTTAATTCTAAGTCAATTGACCAGTAAATCATAATTGCTATACTTTTTAATAAGATCACGGGTAATTTTAAGATCGTTTATCAATATAAATGACCATTTTTCCTAAAAAATGAATATGAACAAAAAGACATTAAAATGAAATAAATAACTATTAAAATACGCATCGAACGCAAGATCTAAAAAAAAAGAGAAAAAAATAACTGTTTAGAATTAATTGCCTCCTAGAGATAGACAGGCACAAAGAGAGAAAACAAGAATGGGGTCGACTAAACCTACTCCCTAGATCTAATCCCCACCCAAACTTTCATTAAGTGAAGCAATTTTTATCTGTCAACAACCCACTCCGATTTTAGTACGTATAAATATAACACAGCTCATCACCAATATACAGAAGCATCCAAGCAGTCAAATGCGCAAATATTGCTCAATGACTGCATTCAATATTACCAATTATAATCATAAGTCACAGGTCAATTAACTTTGAACAAAACTGTCGACGAGTTGTCTCACTATCTGTAGACGAGGTGTCTCAAAAAATGTGTCGACGTATTGTTCTGTCGACGAGTTGTCTTGATTCCGTTGACATGGGGGCGTTTTGACTTGTGGACGTTTTTGATATTTACACGGTTATCGAGTCAACAGTCATTAGAGTATTGTCCAATCAATCATCGCGTTACAAATTTTACGACGACGTTGGAACATTTCGATCTTCAAAAGAAGAGTTTGTTTACGTTCACAAAATGAAGAATTAAACCCTTCACACCTCTCGCGTTTGATATATTTGAAAGCTAACAATATGGCTGGCTCGGCATTGAAGCGGCTGATGGCTGAGTACAAACGTATATTTTCATACAATACATTTTCCAAACAACACCAAATATGTTATTGTCACTAGTTTTCGTGGGTATCATTTTCAACTAAAATACAGAAACAAGAGCCTTGTCTCGGAAGATCCTGCTGTCTGCTTTGTTGTAGGCCTTCTTCAAATCGAACTATAGTCTCTGCTATAGACGAGCCCAAACACTACGTCACAAATCAATATCACCCGTAACACTACAGTCTTTATCCGATAGCTGGTAAATACTCTGATTGGGCCTTTGGCAGTAAACTGTTGTTTACCTGTATCTGACATGGAAACAGCACATGTTTTATAGTGATTCAAGGATAAGTCAAGGATTCTAACGACTGGTTTTCATAATTCGATTATTGACTTATCAAATGTGGTGTTTTTTCAAAAAGGCAGTGGCTAGAGGTACGTATCCGTACCCCTAGCCTGGGAGGCTAGGGATACGGATCTTTACCCCTAGCCTGGGAGGCTAGAGGTACGGATCCGTACCCCTAGTATATTCTACCATGTCAGGCTACAGGTACAGACATATAACTCTACTGAAGTTATCGTGATTATAAGCGTTCGAAAATACCTTGTTGTTTTGTTTTGAAATACAAATCCAGCACGTCGCCATTTGCAATGCGGGATAACTCTGTATAGTAATATAAAAACCAAACACGAATTCGGAAATGGGACAAGTTGTGCTGGATTTATGTTGTATTATTATCATTATTATTATTATTATTATTATTATTAGTAGTAGTAGTAGTAGTAGTAGTAGTATATAAAAGGAAGATTAACCTCGAAAGGAAATATTTTTTTCTGAAATGATACGACCTGTCAGGGTCCGTGGAAACACCCCAAAACACCTCTAAACCACCTCTTAATCACCCAGAACATGTTTAGATAGATAAATAGATAAACTAGATAGACGGATAGATGGATAGATAGACGGATAGATAGACGGATAGTTAGATAGATACTCTAAATCAACGTTGATTTTGGGTGCTCAAAAGAACCGTCTCATCGAGAAGACTCTTTTTAGCACCAACTATATGTCTGAAATGACTAGAGAATAATTGATCTACGCATTATATATCCCACTAAACATAAAAAAGCGGGCCAGGGTCGGCCCGCCAGCGAAATGCCATTTGAATGGCGTTTTGCTAGCGGACCGATATTGGTCCGACATTGTGTGCTGGCTGGGTTTATTTGTTAGGACCTTTAGACGTATGGACAAAGTTGATATTTTTTAGATCCTTAAGATAGATAACCTCCGTTCTCTCATTCCTGTCCTCCTGGATTTAAAGTTCTTGCCACCACATATACAATGAAATGATATCTCATAATACTTCAGACGTTCATTAAGTTTTTTGTCTGGCATCCGTGGCTGTGCCTTTTCAATGGTTCGTGAACTGCACCTAAAGAATTGAACATTTTCTTCCTTCTGATACTGCTGGATGGCAATTTCTAAAGAGGAAAAGTCCTCAAACTTTTTCCCTATGTTCAGCATTTGAGCCATTCTGGCAAAGTATATATAATTATAGGTCTAGATACAATAATAACTCAACATAAATCCCGCATCACTTGTCCCAATTCCGAATTCGGGTTTCGTTTTTATATTTACTATACAGAGTTATCCCACATTGCAAATGGCGACTTACTGGATTGGTATTTCATAACACAACAACAATGTATTTTCTAACACTTATCATCATGATAATTTAGAATTTCTCATCAGTGTTATATGTCTGTACCTGTAGCCTGGCATAGTAGAATATACTAGGGGTACGGGTCCGTACCCCTAGCCTCCGAGACTAGGAATACGGATCCGTATCCCTAGCCTCCCAGGCTAGGGGTACGGATCCGTACCTCTAGCCACTGCCTTTCAAAAATTGTATCGTCATTTAACAGAAATATTCAAGATTGAAACTGTCGACATCAGACCAAAACACAGGGGCGGGAACCTTCAAAAACTAATTAAATTACAAAGAAGGCCCCTAACATTGGGCACTTACCCCTTTTAACCTCTGTTGGATATAAGAAGGAAACAAAATTGAAAAGTGTGCACAGCCAAATAAAGTAATCATTATATATTATTTACATAGAGTTCAAAATGAAAAATATTTTCCCGATCTCTAGCAACTTTGATTTGAAGTGCACAACCTCCCAGTTTTAGGATAACAAAAATAGTCCCCTAACATTGCACACCTGCAAAATTTTCAACAACTTCTCTATAATGATTTGCTTTTACAAAATGTACCAGGGAAAGTAACCCAAGCTTGTTCTCAACAATATACATCAACAAAACTTGATTCAAAATAAATAATTTCAAGTCTGGGTCATTTGAAATTTAGATCTGAAATTTTTTAACAACTTTTGCAAATTTTTGCAGAAAGCCTCCCCTGCTCAGCAGTGAAAGCTTAAAGTGAAAACCTTTCCAAAAGCAGCCTGATACTAACTATCAAAAAAGATTTTATCTGATTAAATGTGGCATAGTCACTTGGGCTAGTGCGCAATGTTAGGGGCCGCGCAATGTTTGTGGACATGACTGTAATTATTTTTTTCACAAAAAAAAATCTTTTTAATCAATGTCCTACAATTATTCTAAATATCCAAATTCAAACCTTGGGCTAAGATATTGTTTAAGATTATATTTTCTCACGTAAATGTTGGCTCAGCTCAATGGCCATTGCATTGAGTGGAAGTTTTTTGCCAACCACAATAAAGTCACGTGGTCAAAATTGTTATCACCTGGTCAACAAGCCCGGATGGAAACCATCGATACAAAACAAACAGGTTTCCGGCAATTCAGAGTTTGCATTGAAGGACGGGAACCAATCAACTATGGTCTGACCACAGATTTGGTCTGGTTTGTCTAGTGAAACCAGACATGAGCAGTGCATAAAACCAGAGAGAGTTTTATTGCCTGTATGGTCCAACTAAAGGGACTGGACTATTGTCTAGTTAACGCACGAACTAGGCCAACATTGGACTGGTCTATAGCAACGATAGTTTGATTTGAACAGGGATAGTCACTACAATAGTTTCTGTATACGCATATAAACATAAGTATGTTCCACAACAATGATTATTCATAAGGTCGGCAAAGAACTCTTCTGGCAAAAAAAAGCACAAACAGTTATCTAATGCACCACCTAGAGCCGTTAGTTGGAGGTACTAGCTACGGTCTTTATCGTTTAAAGGTGTCAGCTAATTATTACTGAATAAACAATTTTCTCACACAAACCACATAAAAGAATCTAAGAAAAAATTGCTTCCTACAACATATTCCCGTTGTTTGTGGGTTTTCGCGGCTGGTTTTTGATATATTGTCAATCAAAGTTTCCAAAATATGATTAAATCCTACCATTAAAAACCAAGGTACTCCGAGTTTTTCACCTTGCAGATGAAACAATATGGCGGCTGTGACGTCAGCCCAACCTTATGAATTGTCGCAATTTTTCGCAAAGTTTTGAACTCAACTTAAGTGGTTGATGGGATGCTAACTTTAGATGTTAAAGACCTGTTTAAGAGCTCTAACAACAACAGAGCAAAATAAATTACTAAGCGTGGTAGCTCAGAGGTTTATTGTTAGCGCACTTGCCTCTGGTGCCAGAGGTCTTAAGTTCCATCCTAGCCCGCAGGGAAGAAAAGTTCTGGTGTCCAAACACAATTTCCTTACTGTCGTTTGCAGGGATAAATAAGTGTGCCATCCTTCCAATGGGGACATTAAATAGGTTGTGCAGTGAAAATCACCCCCTATGCAAGTAAAAGAACCCTACTGTAAAAAATATTTGCAAATGTACGCTCAAAAATGTTGTTTGTCCTGAGCTACGACGAGATGGTCATAAATGATTACAGTGATGGGCAGAGCATCTGTATTCCTACCATGTTTAAACTCCAGATGTTCATTTAGTATGCCCCCCCCCTCGGGAATTTCGCATGCCTCTTTGTCGTCTGCTGGTTTTTTCGAAATCAATCTTTTTTGAAAAATTCTTTCGGAAATACCATATGAGTGTCAAACAGATTGGATCCAGATCAGTCTTGACTTTTTGTCAGGCATGATCTGGGGCCAAACTGTTTGCAAAAGTTATCAGCAGATGACACCAGGAGGTAAAGAGATAATAGCAGGACCGGTGAACAGGGAATAAGCTAGGGGGTGACTTGGGCGAAAAAGTCGCCCTAGGGGATACTCAATTTAATTATAGGGATACTCAATTTAATTATTTAATTCTGTCACCACAAAAACGCAAGGTATGGTGACAATCAACTACCATTGCATCATATTTCTCCTTCCATTTAATGGCAATAGTATGTGTAATGGCTTATTTGCTTTTAAATTGACAGAAAATGCCGTAATTTTGCGCTATAACTTCTCCCTATCTGACTGTCACTTCTCCCTTATTTTCCTGGAGGAAGAAGTCACTTCTCCCTACTGTCAGGGCCCAGCTTGAGCCCTGGTAAATAAAGAAAAAATGTTTAACGATAAAATGTTTGCTTCTTTTTCAGAGTTAACGCTGAATCCTCCAGAAGGTATAATAGCAGGACCAGTAAATGAAGAAAATTTCTTTGAGTGGGAGGCACTTATCATGTAAGAGATAGTTAGATGATTTTATCTCTTTGTCTGCTTGTGTCTTCTGCAGTGGCGGAGCTCCCACTATGCAGTTACGTACGTGCATAATAAAATAGTAACGTTCAAGGGAGGTCCCCTATAGTGTGGTAAAAGGGATATTCCATACTATAAGGAACTGCTCATAAAGGAAAGAATTTGCTCCCTCTGGGAACAAATTCTTTCCTTTTAGAGAAGTTCCCATTTTGAAAAGGGCTGAAATTGAAGAGAAAAACTGCTGGTGTCTTTTGCAGTGGCGGAGCTCCCACTACGCAGTTACACATATGCGTAATAAAAATAGTAACATTCAAGGGAGGTCCCCTATAGTGTGGTAGAAGTGATTTTCCATACTATAAGGAACTGCTCATAAAGGAAAGAATTCGCTTCCTATGGGAACAAATTCTTTCCTTTTAGAGAAGTTCCCATTTTGAAAAGGGCTGCAATTGAAGAGAATCACTGCTTGATCCAGTAGTCTCCCTTTGATGTCACAGTCCATATTTTTTCCAGTGTTCTGGCTAAGCCATTGTTCTGCTGAAGACTGTTTGACACTCTGATGGTATTCCTAAAAGAATTTTCTGAAAAAAGTTGGCAGATGACAACAAGGCATGCAACAGGTTAAATAAATTTCATTGGTGATGCCTCTAACTTAGATCAATGTTGAAGCAGCCTACATTAACTTAAAATTGAAACTCATCTAACCCTTTACCTGCATTTGCCATTAAATGGAAGGAGAAATAAGATGCAAAGGTAGTAGATTGTCACCAAAGCTTGCTGAATGAAAAATGTAAGGATTTTTTTTTTTTATAGGGAGACTCCCACTTCTCCCTGGGTCCCATTTAGGACGAATTTCCGCCCCTAAGGCGACTATTTTGCCCTAGTTGCCCCCCAGCTTATTCTCTGCTATGAGAGTGTCAAACCATTTGGATCCAGAGCAGAACCAAAACCATTAATTGTTTTTTTTCAGCAAATAATAGTTTGAGTTTAAAGGGTTAATCAGGAATTTACCTTTTCAAGGTTCATACAGTCTTAAAAAGGCCTTGAATTTCACAGGTAAAACTAAAAAAAAGCCCATTATTTTAAATCATACCTTAGAAGCCTTTAAATCAGATTTATTGGCCTAAAAAATTAATTTTGTGCAGATTTGGTCAGCACTCCTTTATGTAAAGCTCTATTTCTGATTCTTTTCTGTTCTGTGTAGCCAAATAGGTAGTTAGTTTTACCTAAATGATAGTCATGCTACCCGTGCCATAATATGTCAAGATGTGCTATTTTGTATAAATATATAAAAAGGGCTGTTTTGTAATGTCAACATAGGTCTAGTTAAGCAAAAAAATTTAGCGTAAATTTGTAATTATTTTCTTACCCATCAATTATAACATATGTTTTGGGTACTCAAAATAACCGTCTCATTGAGACGGTTCTTTTGAGTACCCACAACATATTTTTTGTTTGAGAAATAAGAAAAATAATTTTCAATTACGCCCTCTTATCTGGAGGCCTGTTTCATTCTTAGGTTAACATGGGAAAACGGGTATTCAAATTTCAAACCATAATCATGGTGTTCAACCTATGCTTGGGCCATGGAAACAGAAGATAACTACATACAAGACTTTTATAAAGTTTTTAGCACTGATCGGTCTTGTGTACTTTGAGGTCACTTATTTACAGACACTAAAAGCAAGAAGCATATATAGTCCTTAAATCTTTCTTTCTTTGGTTACTCTGGCGATCAATAATCCGTTGCAAAATGCCTTAAATTTATGTTTGAAAAGTCTTTATGAGCACTTTATAAAAATCTTATTTTTGGTAGAGCCTGCTAAGAGGCTTGTTAATTGTTACCAGTTTTATTTTACATAGTATGCAATGATGACCTCTACTTTCTTTCAGGGGCCCAGAAGGGACCTTTTTTGAAGGAGGAGTGTTTCCAGCGAGACTTACATTCCCTCCTGACTATCCGCTAGGTCCTCCCAAAATGAAGTTTACTTGTGAACTTTTCCATCCAAACAGTAAGTCCATGACTATTGGTCCAGGTTGAAATATCCATTGCCCCAAACTTTTTGCAAACCCATCGATCAAAAAAATGTGTTTTGAGTCATAGATCCGGATAAGGAAATTTTATTAGCGTAAAATTGTGATTATTATCTTACCCATCAATTTAAACATGAGTTTTGGGTACTCAAAAGAACCGTCTCATTGAGTCAGTTCTTTTGAGTACCAACAACATATGTTTTGGATGAGAAATAAAGAAAATAGTTTTCCAATACGCACTCTTATCTGGAGGACAGTTGAGTGCTCAAATAAATTTATCTCATTGAGTTCCCATAACATATGATTTGGTTGAGAAATAAGAAAAACAAATTCTAGTGACAAAATCTAAGTCTTACATTGTGAGTCCACTGTATAATTGAGCTATTGGGTCACTGTATAGGTGGCAACTTTAATAATCATATCTGGGCATGGTTCAGCTATTTCATCTGTTTAAGAAGGGGAGCAGGTAATATCAATAATCGGTGAAGCGATAATAGGTTGTTTTAGTCGCGCAGATGTGCATAATCTTGACTATGTAAACTGAAAATTACATTATTAACCCTGAGAGGGCCAATTATAACAAAAGTCATCTGCTTTTGTTGTCTGCAGAAATTCTTTTGAAGCCACTTTGACAAATAGTGTAGATCCAGATCAGACTGCTACAACAATTTTAGACCCAAGTAAGTGATCGCTGGACTTCTGGTGCATTCCCTTTTTTATGTCGTTTTTACGCCAGAAATGAAATTTCAAAGTAATCATAATGTCATATGATAAATAGAATCTAACATTCGTGCTCTTGTATTATTGAATTTATTAACCTTGTTGGGGAAAAGAGATAAAATGCTCGGCAAGCCTCACATTTTATCTCTTTTCCCCAACTCGCTTAATAAATTCAATAAAACATGAGCGCTCATGTAAGATCCTCTATACAGGGTTCCCACAAGCTCTGGAAATCATGGAAAACCTGGAAAACCACACAAAAAGTTCAATGCATGAAAAAAATTGTGGAATACGAAGAAAAAAAAAAACTCAATAATCATGGAAAAGTCATGGAATTTCGTGAAATAATTCACAAAACCACCAGTAGCCAAAAAAACTAGCTGTCAGACACACAAATTTTGTGTGTCTGACAGCTAGTTTTTGGCTACTGGTGGTTTCAAGTTTTAATTATTTCAAAATGCATGCATGGTCTACAGGCATGCTTATTTAAATAAATTAGTGTTGCTGCATTCCACATTTATGCTTTACCGGGCCGCGTAGCGCAGTCGGTAACGTGTCTGGCTACAGATGCGTGTCTGACTGCAGATCCAGGGGTCCCGAATTCGATCCTGGCTCGGTCCCATACTTTCGTGGAGATTGATCATGAAATAATTTCTACGGTCATTCTCCTCCCTTCCGCTGACTCATTCAAGAAGGGTTGTTGTCAGTTACAAGCAAAAGTATGTGCACAAATTACTGGTTAGCCGCTTGTTCAAGCCTGCCCAGGAAAAAAGTGTGGTTAGGTGAACTGACCGTCCCGCAATGACCATAGATGTTGACTTGGGACGTAAAGGCCTACATTAAATAGTCATGAAAATTACATTATTGATCATGGAAAATCATTGAAAAATCATGAAATTGTGTTTTTAGATTTCTGTGGGAAACCTGTCTATGTTTTTCTCTTCTAGTTTACCCTGATGGAAGAGTATGTATTTCAATATTACACGCTCCTGGTGATGATCCGATGGGATACGAGACAAGTGCTGAGCGCTGGAGTCCTGTACAAAGTGTGGAGAAAATATTACTCTCAGTTGTCAGTATGTTAGCAGGTAAATAGGTGTAGATAAAGATTTATTTTTTTTTTGGTGTAAAATTCTAAATAATTTCTTGCCCATCAGTTTTAACATGTTTTGGGTGCTCAAAAGAACCGTCTCATTGAGACGGTTCTTTTGAGCACCCTCAACATATGTTTTGGTTGAGAAATAAGAAAATTTAATTTTTTGGTACACACTCTTAACTAAAGGCCTGCTCATTAGACTGGTATCAGACCAGTAAAAAGAAAAATAGTAAAATATACAAGCATTTACATCTCTGAAAAAAAATCACTGACTGTCTTATTTACTGTATTCTGAGCAATGGGGAAGTAATAAAGTATCATAAATTTATGTATGTTGTAGTTATAGAACTTTCAGTTAGATGTCTTAATACAGGTCCTGAAGACAGACTAGCCTGCTCATCTAAACCATAGGTTCCGAAAAGCAAGCTTTGTAAGTGTAGAAATGTTATTAATTTCTTATCCATCTTTTCAACATGTCATACATTGTTGATGCTCAAAAGAATGGTAACATTGAGACTTTCAAACTCCCCTTAGCCAAAAGCTTGATGGGAGCTCAGTGTTTGTCCAGTGTTCCTCCTGCAGAGTACGGTAAATGTTCTAAAATTTCGAACACTCTAAAATTACGAACACCTAATATTATCGCCGAAAATAATTTTTAAAACATCCTAAAAAATCGAACACTGACCTTTTTTTGAAAAGTGAATTTCTAAAATTACGAACACAAGTTATTTTGGGCGGAAAATCGATGTCCGTTTATCTTTTTGTCTCATCTGTGCTCGGTTTACTTTTAACGTGTAGCGACATTTGGAAGGTTCCATTCCACTTAAATGGGTACTCTGGCATGTGACGTTCTTTTTGCAAGACTATACTTTTAGTCTGCTAATTGTGCGATACATGCTTTCAGATAAGATCAAAGGCAAGAGCGCATTAAAAGCACGGACTTTCCTACATGTAGTATGTGACAAAGTTCATGCATGTTATTGGTATCGGCTGTCTATGCATCTATTTTAAAACCCTTCATTGGCGAAATTTTTACCTATAAGAAGCATCTGATTCAGCAATGGTCATTTACATGGATTTCCTTTGTCAGTATATTGTCACAGACATTAAACAGACATGCCTCGGGCAAGGATTAGGAGTTACAATTACCGCGAGAAAACGCACATCTGAGGTGAAGAACTTAGGTCACCGGTCATACGCTGCCTGGTCGTCAAAATTGAGCATTTGCAAGTAACAGTAGATGTTGTTACTTTAAAAAAGCCATGCAAACCACAGCGTTAAACAACTGAGTAAATTTACTAAGTAAGTTTACTTATACAAACTTATAAACAAAAGGGCCTTTTTTCCAAGTTGTGGTTTGAGTCGTGAGACACAAAATTAATGAACCATTCAACATAAAGGGGTGATGCTTGACATTCCTGAGCCATCAATGCTGTATTGAAAATGCACACTTGCGCAGGCTCGTCTGAGTCTTTGTCGCACGTTGTAAGTACCAAAATATCGTGAAATTACATGTGCGGATCAAGGTCCGGACCCACACACTAAAAAATCACTAAAAAATCACACAAATATAGGGGTTATAGCAATATAGGTCCGGATCCCCTGAAAAATCGCAGCTGCTAAGCCAGCATTCAATGTTGGGCATTCATCGGCATGCCAGCAAAACGCCTTTGATGGCGTTTCGCTGGCGGGCCGATGATGGTCCGCTCAAAGTGGGACATGGGTCCTCCCTCCCCCCATCAACTTTAAAAACAAACGTTGTCAAAGTCGGATCCCCTTTGACAAAACTTTCTGGATCCGCGCATGAATTATGTCCGTCGACAGTTTAATTTCAATCAAGTCGGTTCACACGCACTGCATGCATGCGCGGATCCAGAACATTTTGTCAGAGGGAGTAGTGAGAGAGGACCGAAATGCCACTAAAAATGGACCACCATCGGCCCATCAGGGAAACGCCATTGTCGATAATGCTCACTAGCTGGCTTGGTAGCTTTGTGATTTTTAGGGGATCCGGATCAATATTGCTAGGAAACCCTATATTTTTGTGATTTTTCAGGGGGTCCGGACCCCCTGTCCCCCTCTGGATCCGCCCATGGCATGCATCTGAAAGTAGGTACTTGTCCGAAATGTTCCTTTCAGCGGACACAAACTCGGATTAGATTATAACTCTTGGTATGCATGTTTGCCCCTGATCAGGCACGTCGGACGATCTTCTAGATCCAAACTGTCTGCAAACTTTGATAGCAGGTCGTAAAAGTAGAGAGAGAGAGAGAGAGAGAGAGAGAGAGAGAGAGAGAGAGAGACTGCACGGTGTTTGCGAACGAATCTTTTGTTTAGAATATCGAAACGCAATGTTTAGGTCAGTCAATCAATCTGGTTACAACTGCTCCCAATGAGGACCCAAAACCCCAACTTATCGTTAGCGTCGGCTTTGCGTACTTTCTACCGTATGCAGACATTTTTAAATTGACGAAACATTCTATTCTGAATACCATTCGGGTCTGATCTGGATCTAAACCGTGTTTGCAAACATCAAAGTAACTATTCCATCGGCGGATCGACAAGTAGAGAGAGAGAGAGAGAGAGAGAGAGAGAGAGAGAGAGAGAGAGAGAGAGAGAGAGAGAGAGAGAGAGAGAGATGCATGTGTTTTTTTTTAATTTCGCCAGATTTTTTTTACTCTGGGAACTCGTCTACGTATTTCAAAGTTTGTGTAGATCTTTGCAAAAAATCTGATCGTACGAGATGTCTAGCGGTTTCAATTCTTGAGCACAATATTAACTGGAAAGGAAGAACAAAATAGTGTAGTGATTCATCAGTAGTCCGAGGCGAGTGAACATAGGAGACCCGGTTTATCGAATAGTTTAAATCACTTGTAAGTAAATTGAGTGACATGCCTGGCTCTCGACTTAGCGAATACCGCACGCGCTGGACATTTTACTGACTCAGTCCGCATGAATTTAGCGGCGGCTTTAATAAGATTAAAGAAAAAAAAATGAGTAAATAGCGCAGAATTATATCGCCGTGTTTTAAACACGTTTCTACCACATTTTGACATGCATATATACCGTTTTTCTCCTGATAAAAGTCCGCATTCTAAAATTTCGAACACTGGCATTTTTTCATAAACGTAATTTCTAAAATTACGAACAGCGGAAAAAATAATTATTTTTTAGTGTTCGTAATTTTAGAACATTTACCGTATGTTGTTTATATAACTTTTATGGTTGGGCTAGAGATGATCCAATGAGATATGAGACAAGTGCTGAGCGCTGGAGTCCGGTACAAAGTGTTGAGAAAATATTACTCTCAGTTGTCAGTATGTTGGCAGGTAAATCTTATACGTTTTGAGCGTAAAATTGTAAATAATTTCTTGCCCATCATTTTTGACATGTTTTGGGTGCTCAAAAGAACCGTCTCATTGAGACGGTTCTTTTGAGCACCCTCAACATATGTTTTGGTTTAGAAATAAGAAAATTAGTTTTTTGGTACACGCTTTTAACCTTTAAAGCGCCAAGAAAAAAAAAGCATCTGAAAATATCGTCTGCTGCAAATAATTGCATGACATTACTGAGGAAGTAATTATAGAAGCAATCAGCGTGAACCCAGAACAGACTGCTTCTATAGGAGCAGTCTGATCTGGGTCCACACTGTTTGCCTTAGAGGCTTCTTAAACATTTCAGCAGACGAGAAAAGCAGACGACTTTTGTTGCGATTGGAGCATTAAGGGTTAACTAAAGCCCTGCTCATCTAAGCCATAGGTTCTGAAAAGCAAGCTTTGTATGTGTAGAAATGTTATAATTTTGACATTCATTTTTTCAACATGTCATATGTTGTTGATGCTCAAAAGAACGGTAACATTGAGACTTTCAAACTCCCCCCTTTTAGCCAAAAGCTTGAGGGGAGCTCAGTGTTTGTCCAGTGTTCCTCCTGCAGAGTATGTTGTTTATATAACTTTTATGGTTGGGCTAGAGATGATCCGATGGGTTATGAGACAAGTGCTTAGGGCTGGAGTCCGGTACAAAGTGTGGAGAAAATATTACTCTCAGTTGTCAGTATGTTAGCAGGTAAATCTTCCTCGTCTAAACCATAGGTTCAGATGAGTAAGTTTAGTGAGCATAGAATTTTCCTCGTCTAAACCACAGGTTCCGATGAGCAAATTTAGTGAGATTAATTTCTTAGGCCTTAATTAAAATTTTATTCGTTTCCCCTTACCCGACCGACCCTGAAAAAAAGCCCCTACTCAAAAAGTTTTATTTCAATTTTCAGTCAAGATTTTTTTTTAATTTCATCCCAAACTTAGAGAATTGTCTGATCTTAGCAAATTGTTTGTGTATTTAATTTTATTGCCTATAGTAGGACTATGCAGTAAAACCTGCCTAAAACGGCCACTCAAAGATATACACAACAAAGGTTGTTAAGACAAATGAGCGATGAATGCAGGTCGAAAGTATTGCAGAATGCTCCGCAATACTTTTGACCTGCATTATGCGATTATCGGTCTTGATAAAACAAACAATTTTTTGTCTTTTGTTGAGTGGCCTCTTAAGACAGGTTTTACTCTTTACAATTAAGTTTAATGGGTATCCAATTTGAGAAAGTAAAAAAAAAAAAAAATCCGACCAACCGACCCATACCAGTAAAACAGGGTCGGGCAAGGGGAAACAAAAATATTTTTAAGGTTGGCCCCATCTAAACCACAGGTTCCGATGAGCAGTTTAGTGAGATAAATTTCTTATCCATCATTTTAAACGTGT
Source organism: Loripinus fragilis (assembly GCA_964019695.1). Taxonomy (NCBI): domain Eukaryota; kingdom Metazoa; phylum Mollusca; class Bivalvia; order Lucinida; family Lucinidae; genus Loripinus; species Loripinus fragilis. The sequence goes on along the minus strand of OZ026531.1, from coordinate 12,194,281 downwards.
TGTTGGTGCTCAAAGGAACCATCACATTGAGACTATTTTTAACTCACCAAAACCAAGGCTCAAGGGGAGCCATTGTGATCAGTCTTGGTTCAGAGTATGTTGTTTGTTACTTTTAGAGTTGGGCTAGAGGTCAAAGTCTAGGAAACCTTTCTTTCAGGAGCCGCTGTGGTGTAGTGGATAAACCGCTTGCCTTGTAAACCAGGGGTCACAGGTTCGATTCCCGGCTTCACCAGTTTGTTGGATGAGACTTTAAGCCGTGGCCCCGTCTCCATATGACCTTAGCTGTTGGTGGGACGCTAAACACAAACACAACAGCAACAACAACTAGGAAACCTTTAAAATTCTACTCTGTTTTTCTGATTTATGCATATATCTAACCAACAATTTTACTAAAAAACATTCATATTTGGACTATTGATACCATTCATGGCTAGCTTCCACTTTGGTCTTTTATCAATCTTATATATGGCTTGGCCCTTGAACACAAATATTAATGAAAGCCCTCAACCTTGTATGTACCTGTTGATTGTGAAATAGCGACATATTATACTGCCATGCTTTTCATAAATTGTTGAATTAATGCAGTAATAACAATCAAACATGGTTTTTTCAATGTATTACCATTCACCAGGTCCCTCGGGGGATAATAAAACCACTTGGCTTTGCCCTCAATTTTTACTTGGGACCTGGGGAATGCGAATGCATGAAAAATCATGTTTGTAGAACTTAAAGAGCACAGTCAAGAAATTACATAACAGTTAGATAATTTATAATATGTCCAACATTTGAGCCTCATCTAGAAATTTTGAAAACCTGACTTTTTTGGATGTGAACTGCAAAGGCACAGATGAGCATGCATAGTGTTAAACACTAATATCTGGCAGATATTTTTATTAGGCGCATTTGGCGGTAAAAACAAAAACTGCCAAATTATGAGACTGGGAAATACAGCTTCGAGTTCAGTTACACAATAAGTAATAAATGGACACACATCCTTAGCATGTTGGTATCCGTATTGTCAAAAATCAACTTTTGAACTGTAGAGTATGTTTCAACGTAGAGGAAACCATGTCTTAAAAGGGCAACTATTAAAGGAAAGAATAAGCTCCCATATTCTGTCCTTTGAAGTAGCCCCTATAAGCAGCTGATGAGAATAGAAAATAATTTTAAAATTGAGAAACTGCCAAAATTAAACTACGCCTATATGTCATATTTTAAAAATAGCCAAATTTTTGATACCACAAATATTAAGTGGTTTACAATATTAACTCAGTGTGATCAGTGGCTTTGTTATTCATTCTGTGGAAATAATTCCTTTATCAGGTGCATGCAAAATTTCAACATTATAGCTAGTCTCGTAAAAATAGGCCAGCCCACTTTTACAATGTGGGAGCGGTCTGATCTGGGTTCATTTTGTTTGCAAATTTAGCTGCCAAAGCAAAGCAAATGAGAGAGCAGACAGACTACAGTCTTCTTTATCATTTATATCATTCCTTTATCATTTCTATCATTATTTCATTATCATTTCATTATCATTTCTTTATCATTTCAGAGCCAAATGATGAAAGTGCAGCTAATGTTGATGCAGCCAAAACATGGCGAGAAGACAGAGAAAAGTTTAAAGAAATTGCCGAAAAATCAGTTCGAAAAACCCTAGGAGTATGATATTAAATTCCCCACGGCTTTACTTTGCATTTGGATTACTGACCGGGCTTCAAGGTTATAAAACTATTTCATGATCAACTTGGCTGAGCATGAAATTTATTCTCATAAATGTTAAAATTATCCTGCTCATAAATGTTAAAATGTCAACAATTGTTGACATTTTAACAGTCATTAACAGGATAGATACAAAATCTGAAAGACACTTCTTTTATTTTGCACCATTTTACCTTTTATGAGCATTTGATGTTCCATGCTCAGTTGGATTAAGCATAAAACAGTTTTATAACCTTGGGACCACTTCAGTTGACCTCTGAGCTTGATGGTAGTTGACCAGAAATGATATTGAAATGGCAGGGATAACTCTGGCTTAGAACATCATGAGAGAAAATCTATCATGACCGGGAACACTGACGAGAATGTTTTAGCAAAATTGTTAGCAATATTACATTTTGCTATGAAATTGTTCTCCCATTAAGCCAATTTCCATGAGGTTTTTGACGAAAAAATATCTTGCCCCAAAACAATGCCTGACAATTGATCAGAACTGATTGTCATTGACTATCATTGACTAATAAAAATGAATGAGTCAGACCAGAACTGTCTACAAATAATTTTAGACCAATTTCAGTGCAGTTCACCATAACTGATGATACATTGACTGCCAGGCCATTAGATAATTAGATGATCTTACATGAGTGCTCATGTTTTATTGACTTTATTAAACAAGTTGGGGAAAAGATCTCTTTTTCGCAACAAGTTGATCAATTCAATAATACAGGAACCCATATGTAAGATTCTATTTATCATATGACATTAAGAATACCCTGAAAGCTCATTTCTGGCGCAAACACATTATAAGTTTGTCATTATGTACGCATATCGTTTCTCGTAAATCACTAGTGATGTATCGATTTTATTGCATGGCATTATTTTACTCCCAGATGCGATGTCATATGATAATTAGAGATTATCACACAGAAGTTTAGTTATCGCCCTCAGTATCAACCCCAGACCCCATTATCATTCAGCCCGAGAGCTTCAGCTGGTTTATACTGAAGGCCATAACCAATATCCTGCGTTGTAATATGTTTATCACATATTCCATTTCACTGATTTATCGTGTTTGACATACAAAAATGTAAGCAAAACAGAAGACTGACGTAACTGTTTGTAACTTCACACAACTTGTTTAAATCTGACATCATTTAATCAACAACGTCTCGAGGCTGGCATGATGGCCTCTCTCCATTCAAAATACACAACTTCTGGTTGTCAGTCTGGCGGGCAGATAACCATGGCAGTAAGCGGGAAAGAGCTTATCACATACAAACTTGGGTTGTCACGACAAATAGTGTCGCAAATATGTGATGAATGGTACACACTGTACAGGCTTAACTTGAATGCTGGGTAATTTTTCATGCTTTTGTTGTGGTATGCTGTCTTTTTTTCATAATGAACCTTTATCAAAAAAATTATTTCAGGAACACCTTCAGATCCGCTAGCAGGAAAAGAGTTAAAATTGCTCCTTCAGGAAATGCTGGAAAACGTGGAAAATCACAAAAAAAGTTCCATGCATGGAAAAATCATGGAATTTGAAAATAACCCTGAATAAACATGGAAAATCATGGAATTTTGTGAGATAATTTGACAAAACGACCTTTAGCCAGAAAACTAGCTGTCAGACACACAAAACCTGTGTGTCTGACAGCTAGCTTTCTGGCTACTGGTGATTTCAAGTTTTGATATTTCAAAATGCATGCATGGTCTACAAGCATGCTTATTTAAATACATTACTGTTGCTGCATTCCGCATTTATGCTCAGTGTGATTAAGATGCTGTTAAAAGGGGAAGATGGAGGCCATGCATTTAATGGAAATTACATTTTTGATCGTGGAAAATCATGGAAAAATCATGAAATTGTGCTTTTTAACTTCTGTGGGAACCCTGCTCCTTAAACATGCATACTCAGCTATCCAGTGGGGCTAGACAAATGCTGTCCGTTCTAAGGCGGTAGTTCTGTTGTTGTTGACTTGTTGTTTATTGTTACTCCCATTGTGGGAGTCTGGAATTGTTCTATGTTTTGTTATATGTTACTTTATGTCCCTTCTAGTTTTGCAATCATCTTGATGGGGAAGAGAGCGAGTTGCTTTGCTTAGTTTGTCTTCCTGGTGTCTCGTGATTGTTGTGTGGCTCTTCCTCGCGGTGCTATGGGTGTATCTGCAGTTTGTGATTGTGGTATTTCCTGATCATACTCACTTACTATTTTTTCAGTCCTGATCTGGATCCAAACTGTTCGACCTTCTGACAGTGTCCCTGAAAGAATTTTTTGAAAAAGTTAATTTTGAAAAAAGTCAGCATACAACAACAAAAGCATGAAAAATTAGGCCAAATAAAAAAAAATGTTTCTCAGGCCCTCTCTCATCTGTTTCAAATTCCCCTTATCTGTCTTTTTTTCAGACTTGAATAAAAAAGTGGCCTCATTTATTTTACACATATATCAAAATCAAAATATTAACATTTTTATATTTAAATTGAACCAAAAAAAGGTGTCTCATTAGTTTTCGATGAAAAAAGTGGCCTCATCTGTTTTTGGGGAAATAAAAAATAAAAATAAAAACCTGTCTGCCTCATCTGTTTTTCAAAAATGTGGCCTGAGAAACACTTGTTTATTTTTCTTGAAGCCTTACCCATACAAAGAGATAAGGAATAAAAAATCTAGGGACAATTAGTCACCCTCTTTTATTAAGTGCTATAACTCTATGTAATTTATACATATTTATTTATCACTGTATATACTTGTGATAAAAATACATGTACAACTTATATTTGTTGATTTGTTGTTCTATACAGTAACCCTTTACCTCATAGAGACGCCTTTTAACACTTTTGCAAACAGAGCAGACCTGTCTCAGTGGTAGAGTTGAGGGGACGCAGGGTCGAGCCTCACCGGCGTCATTGTGTTTTGTCCTTGAGCAAGACACATTTATCCTTGCTTAGTACTGGTTCAAACCAGGAAGACCTGTCCCGACATAACTGAAAATTTTTGACTGGGATGTAAAGAATCAAATCAAACAAAGCAGACCCAGATCAGACAGCTCTTATGAGCTGCCTGATCAGGGTCTATTCTGGTTGTTTATGGAAATATGATTATGTTTAAATATGAAAGTACACTAGTGGACCTGACAAGTAATTTTCTTTGTTCTATGTACAAACATGAAAGTTTATTAAAATAATTATTCATAGTGGGTGGAGCTTAGCATGAATATTCATGAAGGAAAGGGTTAAACAGTATCATCACATTATTCTAAGAAATTATCACACTGTATAAGTGTTAATCCTAAACGCTCTGAACAATCAGCAAACCAGGAACAAAAATTGCTAGAAACAGTGTTTTCAGATGACATTTGTCAACAGTCAGTCGACAAATGGCAATCAAAACTCTGTTTCTTACGATTTTTGATCTACGTTTGTCGATAATATTAACATTTTCGATTGCCCATATCTGGTGTGATTATGATGCCTAAAAGCTTTAGACTCTAAACATGCGTGGACAGATGATCCCTGTACAATTAAATCATGCCGCTGATGTTAATTTGTCCTTTGACCTTATTTTCAAGGTCACATCAGCACTTTGAAATGTCCTAATTAGGGTTTCCTTGTATTATCTTCTGAACCAGTGGATAGATTTTGACCAAACTTACATAGATACATTGTTGGGAAGAGGGGAAGAGTTGATAGATTTGGTGACCTTGACATAATGGTCACACCAGCACATTGAAATGTCCAAAATTGGGATCCATATGTTATCTTTGAACCAGTAGATGGGTTTTTACCAAATTTGCATAGATACATTGTTGGGAGGAGGGGAAGATTTGGTTAGATTTGGATCTCTTGACCTAATTTTCAAGTTTACACTGGCACATTGAAATGTCTTAAATAGTGTTTACATGCATTATCTTCTGAACCAGTGGATGGATTTTAACTAAACTTGCATAGATACATAATAGAGAGGAGGGGAAGAGTTGGTTAGATTTTGGTGACCTTAACTTAATTTTCAAGGTCACATCGGCACTTTAAAATGTCTAAAATACATTGTTTGAAGGATGGCAGGAGTTATTAGATTTTGGTGACCTTGACATCATTTTCAAGTTACCATCCTATAAAGACTGTATAAATCATTCATTTCCAAACAATATCTACAGAACCTGTTGTTTCAATTTTACCTAAACTTGCATAGATATATTGTTATGCGAAAATTAAGAGTTGATTAGAGTTTGGTGACTTTGACCTTATTTTCAAGGTCACACCGGCACTTTGAAATTTCAAATTTTGATAAAAATAGGGTTTTGTATGATATCTCTTGAATTAACAATGGAATCTAGCTGAACTTTATGTTTCTGTCATTGTGGCAAAATGAAGTTTTGATATGATTTTGGTGACCATGACCTAATTTTCAAGGTCACCTAATAAATCCTTTAAAACTGTAAAATCAGCCTTTTCTGAGCTCTGTCTTCTGAACCAGTGAGAGAATCTCCACCAAACTTTCATTGATTCATTGTTTGGAGACAGAAAAGAGTTAATTTGATTTTGATGACCTCCTTATATTCAAGGTAACAACAGAACTATGTTATTTCAAAGTTTGACCAAAATTGTGTTTGATCAGGCTCTCCCTAAAAATAATTGACGAATTTCAGCTTGTATCATTTTGACACAATAAAGAGCAGTAAGCATACTTGCAGAATCAATTTGCGGTTGGGGGACATAGTTTTCCTTTGAAAATACTTCTTTAATTGTTTTTGTCTCATTACCAAGATGGCCACCATGCCCATTAATGGTTAATAAACCCTTTATAATATTCTTCCCCCTGAACCAGAAGGCTGATGACCTTGAAAACTGGTATGTTGCATTGAGGATAGTTTGCCTACCAAGTTTGTTCAAAATGATCCTAGGTTGACCCTGACCTATTTAACCTTTAGGTCATATTGGCTCCCTAATGCAGCCAAGGTCATTATGTTAGAGTTCCATCAATAAATAAACATTGTTTTCTTGAAACTACTAGGCCAATTGCACTCAAATTTCATATGAAAGTAAGAAAGGTCGCAAAGATCAGGATCAATACAAACAAGTACCACACCTCACCCAGGATACCACATGGGAAAGTGACAAAAACAATTAAACATCACAAATGAGAGCCAAGAGGTCAGCCCTTTCCTAGCAGGCGACCACAAGCCAGCAATGAACAGTATGTTAGCCAAATTAATACAAATTGCTTTGGTCACATGACCAAAATGGCTGCCACGCCTATATATGGTAAAACAAAATATGTTGAATAATAAGCCTAAATTGACCTTGACCTATTTTAACATTATTAAGGAGATCAGATGAGCACTTAAGGCCCTCTAGTTTAAGTGCCTGCTGCATAGCCAAGAGGGGATAATATAGTAATGGCCTTTTCTGTCCAGTTCCATAAATCATACTGTCCTCTCCATATGTCTTGGACACTTAAAAAATATTACATTATGTTCATCTCAGTGAGATGGTAAACAGAATCCATGATGCAATTATGCAGACTCAAGGTCACAATTAAAGGTCATTGGATCTAGCCTTTAACTTTGTGTTTGCTCTATATCTCCTTTATTCCAGAAAGGATTTTCATTAAACTTTGGTAAGATGTTTACCTTATTGAGATGGTGTGTAGAACCCATGATGCAACTATGCAGAGTCAAGGTCACAATTTAAGGTCATGGGAATAAGTCTTTAGTTTTGTGTTTGCTATATATCTCCTTTAACCATGGAAGGATTTTCATTAAACTTTGGTAAGATGTTTACTTCAGTGAGATAGTGTGCAGAATCATGATGCAATTATTCAGACTCACGGTCAATGTCACAAACAAAGGTCTTGGGATTTAGCCTTTTAAAATTTGGTGTCTCCTCCATATCTGCCTCATCCTTGGAAGAATTTTCATTAAACTTTGGTAAGATTTTTTACCTCGTGAAGTGAGATAGTTTGTAGAACCCATGATGCAACTATGCAGAGTCAAGGTCACCCCAGGAAGGATTTTCTTTAAACTTTGGAAAGATTTTTTACCTCGTGAAGTGAGATAGTTTGTAGAACCCATGATGCAACTATGCAGAGTCAAGGTCACCCCAGGAAAGATTTTCTTTAAACTTTGGTAAGACGTTTACCACATGAAGTGAGATAGTTTGTAGAACCCATGATGCAACTACGCAGAGTCAAGGTCACCCCTGGAAGGATTTTCATTAAACTTTGGTAAGATGTTTACCACATGAAGTGAGATAGTTTGTAGGAACTATGGTGCAACTACGCAGAGTCAAGGTCACCCCTGGAAGGATTTTCATTAAACTTTGGTAAGATGTTTACCACATGAATTGAGATAGTTTGTAGAACCTATGGACCAACTATGCAGAGTCAAGGTCACCCCAGGAAGGATTTTCTTTAAACTTTGTAAGATGTTTACCTCCGTCAGATAGTTTGTTGAACCCATGACTCAACCATATCAACTCGAGGTCAAGGTTTTAATTAAAGGTCACAAGGATTTTCATTAAACTTTAACCAAATGTCCACCTGGCAGTACTATTGGCTGGTTTATGATTGTGTCAGTACCATTGACTGGTCTATGATTGTGGCAGTACCATTGACTGGTCTATGATTGTGGCAGTACCATTGATTAGTCTATGATTGTGTCTGTATCATTGGCTGGTCTATGATTGTGGCAGTACAATTGACTGGTCTATGATTGTGGCAGTACTATTGGATGGATGGTCTATGATTGTGGCAGCACTATTGGCTAATCTATGCTTGTGACAGTACCATTGGTTGATCTATGCTTGTGGTAGTACCATTGGCTGATCTATGATTATATCAGTATCATTGACTGGTTATGATTGTGTCAGTACCATTGACTGGTTATGATTGTGGCAGTACCATTGACTGGTCTATGATTGTATCAGTACCATTGACTGGTCTATGATTGTGGCAGTACCATTGACTGGTTATGATTGTGGCAGTACCGTTGACTGGTTATGATTGTGGCAGTACCATTGACTGGTTATGATTGTGGCAGTAACGTTGACTGGTCTTTAATTATGGCAGTACCGTTGACTGGTCTTTAATTATGGCAGTACCGTTGACTGGTCTTTAATTATGGCAGATCATTGGCTGGTCTATGATTGTATCAGTACCATTGACTGGTCTATGATTGTATCAGTACCAATGACTGTTCTATGATTGTATCAGTACCATTGACTGGTCTATGATTGTATCAGTACCATTGACTGGTCTATGATTATATCAGTACCGTTGGCTTGTCTTTGATTGTGGCAGTACCATTGACTGGTCTATGATTATGTCAGTACCATTGACTGGTTATGATTGTGGCAGTACCATTGACTGGTCTATGATTGTGGCATTACCATTGGCTGGTCTATGATTGTATCAGTACCATTGACTGGTCTATGATTATATCAGTACCGTTGGCTTGTCTTTGATTGTGGCAGTACCATTGACTGGTCTATGATTATGTCAGTACCATTGACTGGTCTATGATTGTGGCAGTACCATTGACTGGTTATGATTGTTGCAGTACGATTGACTGGTTTATGATTGTGACAGTACCATTGGCTGGTGTATGTTTGTTACAGTACAATTGACTGGTCTATGATTGTGTCATTACCATTGACTGGTCTATGATTGTTGCAGTATCATTGACTGGTCTATGATTGTTACAGTACCATTGACTGGTTTATGATTGTTGCAGTACCATTGACTGGTGTATGATTGTTACAGTACCATTGGCTGGGGTATGATTGTATCAGTACCATTGGCTGGTCTATGATTGTGTCAGTACCATTGAGTGGTGTATGATTGTATCAGTACCATTGGCTGGTCTATGATTGTTGCGGAACCATTGACTGGTGTATGATTGTTGCAGAACCATTGACTGTTGTATGATTGTATCAGTACCATTGGCTGGTCTATGATTGTTGCAGTACCATTGACTGGTCTATGATTGTTACAGTACCATTGACTGGTTTATGATTGTATCAGTACCGTTGGCTGGTCTATGATTGTTGCAGTACCATTGACTGGTCTATGATTGTTACAGTACCATTGACTGGTTTATGATTGTTGCAGTACCATTGACTGGTGTATGATTGTGGCAGTACCATTGACTGGTCTATGATTGTGGCAGTACCATTGACTGGTTTATGATTGTTACAGTACCATTGACTGGTTTATGATTGTTGCAGTACCATTGACTGGTTTATGATTGTGGCAGTACCATTGACTGGTTTATGATTGTTACAGTACCATTGACTGGTTTATGATTGTTGCAGTACCATTGACTGGTTTATGATTGTTACAGTACCATTGGCTGATTTATGATTGTTGCAGTACCATTGACTGGTGTATGATTGTGGCAGTACCATTGACTGGTCTATGATTGTGACAGTACCATTGACTGGTGTATGATTGTATCAGTACCATTGGCTGGTCTATGATTGTGTGAGAACCATTAACTGGTCCATGATTACGTCAGTGCCATTGGCTGGTCTATGATTGTGTCGGTACCACTGACTGGTCTATGATTGTGTCAGTACCATTGACTGGTCTATGATTGTGGCAGTACCACTGATTGGTCTATGATTGTGTCAATACCACTGACTGGTTTATGATTGTGTCTGTACCATTGACTGGTCTATGATTGTGTCAGTACCATTGGCTGGTATGTGATTGTGTCAGTACAATTGACTGGTCTATGATTGTGTCTGTACCATTGACTGGTCTATGATTGTGTCAGTACCATTGACTGGTCTTTGATTGTGTCAGTAACATTGGTTGGTCCATGATTGTGGCAGTACCATTGACTCGTCTATGATTCTGGCAGTACCATTGGCTGGTCTATGATTATGTCAGTACTATTGGCTGGTCTATGATTGTGTCAGTACCATTGGTTGGTTCATGATTGTGGCAGTATCATTGGCTGGTCTGTGATTGTGACAGTATCATTGGCTGGTCTGTGATTGTGGCAGTACTATTGGCTGGTCTGTGATTGTGACAGTACCAATGGCCTGTCTGTGATTGTGTCAGTACCATTGGCTGGTCTATGATTGTGTCAGTACCATTGGCTGGTCTATGATTGTGTCAGTACCATTGACTGGAACTATGATTGTGTCAGTACCAATGGCTGGTCTATGATTGTGTCAGTACCATTGGCTGATCTATGATTGTGTCAGTACCATTGGTTGGTCCATGATTGTGGAAGTACCATTGACTCGTCTATGATTCTGGCAGTACAATTGGCTGGTCTATGATTGTGTCAATACCACTGACTGGTCTATTCTTGTGACAGTGCTTTTCGCTGGTCTATGAATGTGACAGTACCATTGACTGGTTATGATTGTGGCAGTACCATTCGCTGGTCTATGATTGTGGCAGTACCATTGACTGGTCTATGATTTTGGCAGTACCACTGACTGGTCTATTATTGTGTCAATACCACTGACTGGTTTATAATTGTGTCCGTAGCATTGACTGGTCTATGATTGTGTAAGTACCATTGGCTGGTCTGTGATTGTGTCAGTACCATTGACTGGTCTATGATTGTGGCAGTACCACTGACTGGTCTATGATTGTGTCAATACTATTGACTGGTTTATAATTGTGACAGTACAATTGGCTGGTCTATGATTTAGACAGTACCATTGGCTGTTCTATGATTGTGTCAGTACCTTTGGCTGGTTATGATTGTGGCAGTACCTCTGACTGGAACTTTGATTGTGGCAGTACCATTGACTTGCCTATGATTGTGACAGTACCAATGGCTAGTCTATGATTGTGACAGTACCATTGGCTGGTCTATGATTGTGTCAGTACCATTGACTGGTTATGATTGTGGCAGTACCATTGACTGGTCTATTTCTGTGACAGTACCAATCGCTGGTCTTTGATTGTGTCAGTACCATTGACTGGTTATGATTGTGGCAGTACCATTGACTGGTCTATTCTTGTGACAGAACCATTCGCTGGTCTATGATTGTGACAGTACCAATGGCTGGTCTATGATTGTGACAGTACCATTGGCTGGTCTATGATTGTGTCAGTACCATTGACTGGTTATGATTGTGGCAGTTCCATTGACTGGTTTTGATTGTGGCAGTACCATTCGCTGGTCTATGATTGTGGCAGTACCATTGACTGGTCTATGATTGTGGCAGTACCACTGACTGGTCTATGATTGTGTCAATACCACTGACTGGTCTATGATTGTGGCAGTACCATTGGCTGGTCTGTGATTATGTCAGTACCATTGACTGGTCTATGATTGTGGCAGTACCACTGACTGGTCTATGATTGTGTCAATACTATTGACTGGTTTACAATTGTGACAGAACCATTGGCTGGTCTATGATTTAGTCAGTACCATTGGCTGTTCTATGAATGTGTCAGTACCTTTGGCTGGTTATGATTGTGGCAGTACCACTGTCTGGAACTATGATTGTGGCAGTACCATTGGCTGGTCTATGATTGGGACAGTACCAATGGCTGGTCTATGATTGTGGCAGTACCATTGACTGGTCTATGATTGTGGCAGTACCATTGATTAGTCTATGATTGTGTCTGTATCATTGGCTGGTCTATGATTGTGGCAGTACAATTGACTGGTCTATGATTGTGGCAGTACTATTGGATGGATGGTCTATGATTGTGGCAGCACTATTGGCTAATCTATGCTTGTGACAGTACCATTGGTTGATCTATGCTTGTGGTAGTACCATTGGCTGATCTATGATTATATCAGTATCATTGACTGATTATGATTGTGTCAGTACCATTGACTGGTTATGATTGTGGCAGTACCATTGACTGGTCTATGATTGTATCAGTACCATTGACTGGTCTATGATTGTGGCAGTACCATTGACTGGTTATGATTGTGGCAGTACCGTTGACTGGTTATGATTGTGGCAGTACCATTGACTGGTTATGATTGTGGCAGTAACGTTGACTGGTCTTTAATTATGGCAGTACCCATGACTGGTCTTTAATTATGGCAGTATCGTTGACTGGTCTTTAATTATGGCAGATCATTGGCTGGTCTATGATTGTATCAGTACCATTGACTGGTCTATGATTGTATCAGTACCAATGACTGTTCTATGATTGTATCAGTACCATTGACTGGTCTATGATTATATCAGTACCGTTGGCTTGTCTTTGATTGTGGCAGTACCATTGACTGGTCTATGATTATGTCAGTACCATTGACTGGTTATGATTGTGGCAGTACCATTGACTGGTCTATGATTGTGGCAGTACCATTGGCTGGTCTATGATTGTATCAGTACCATTGACTGGTCTATGATTATATCAGTACCGTTGGCTTGTCTTTGATTGTGGCAGTACCATTGACTGGTCTATGATTATGTCAGTACCATTGACTGGTCTATGATTGTGACAGTACCATTGACTGGTTATGATTGTTGCAGTACCATTGACTGGTCTATGATTGTGACAGTACCATTGGCTGGTGTATGTTTGTTACAGTACAATTGACTGGTCTATGATTGTGTCAGTACCATTGACTGGTCTATGAATGTTGCAGTACCATTGACTGGTCTATGATTGTTACAGTACCATTGACTGGTTTATGATTGTTGCAGTACCATTGACTGGTGTATGATTGTTACAGTACCATTGGCTGGGGTATGATTGTATCAGTACCATTGGCTGGTCTATGATTGTGTCAGAACCATTGAGTGGTGTATGATTGTATCAGTACCATTGGCTGGTCTATGATTGTTGCAGAACCATTGACTGGTGTATGATTGTTGCAGAACCATTGACTGTTGTATGATTGTATCAGTACCATTGGCTGGTCTATGATTGTTGCAGTACCATTGACTGGTCTATGATTGTTACAGTACCATTGACTGGTTTATGATTGTATCAGTACCGTTGGCTGGTCTATGATTGTTGCAGTACCATTGACTGGTCTATGATTGTTACAGTACCATTGACTGGTTTATGATTGTTGCAGTACCATTGACTGGTGTATGATTTGTGGCAGTACCATTGACTGGTCTATGATTGTGGCAGTACCATTGACTGGTTTATGATTGTTACAGTACCATTGACTGGTTTATGATTGTTGCAGTACCATTGACTGGTTAATGATAGTGGCAGTACCATTAACTGGTTTATGATTGTTACAGTACCATTGACTGGTTTATGATTGTTGCAGTACCATTGACTGGTTTATGATTGTTACAGTACCATTGGCTAATTTATGATTGTTGCAGTACCATTGACTGGTGTATGATTGTGGCGGTACCATTGACTGGTCTATGATTGTGACAGTACCATTGACTGGTGTATGATTGTATCAGTACCATTGGCTGGTCTATGATTGTGTGAGAACCATTGACCGGTCTATGATTACGTCAGTGTCATTAGCTGGTCTATGATTGTGTCGGTACCACTGACTGGTCTATGATTGTGTCAGTACCATTGACTGGTCTATGATTGTGGCAGTACCACTGATTGGTCTATGATTGTGTCAATACCACTGACTGGTTTATGATTGTGTCTGTACCATTGACTGGTCTATGATTGTGTCAGTACCATTGACTGGTCTTTGATTGTGACAGTTCTATTGGTTGGTCCATGATTGTGGCAGTACCATTGACTCGTCTATGATTCTGGCAGTACCATTGGCTGGTCTATGATTGTGTCAGTACTATTGGCTGGTCTATGATTGTGTCAGTACCATTGGTTGGTTCATGATTGTGGCAGTATCATTGGCTGGTCTGTGATTGTGACAGAACCATTCGCTGGTCTATGATTGTGACAGTACCAATGGCTGGTCTATGATGTGACAGTACCATTGGCTGGTCTATGATTGTGTCAGTACCATTGACTGGTTATGATTGTGGCAGTTCCATTGACTGGTTTTGATTGTGGCAGGACCATTCGCTGGTCTATGATTGTGACAGTACCATTGACTGGTCTATGATTTTGGCAGTACCACTGACTGGTCTATTATTGTGTCAATACCACTGACTGGTTTATAATTGTGTCCGAAGCATTGACTGGTCTATGATTGTGTAAGTACCATTGGCTGGTCTGTGATTGTGTCAGTACCATTGACTGGTCTATGATTGTGGCAGTACCACTGACTGGTCTATGATTGTGTCAATACTATTGACTGGTTTATAATTGTGACAGTACAATTGGCTGGTCTATGATTTAGTCAGTACCATTGGCTGTTCTATGATTGTGTCAGTACCTTTGGCTGGTTATGATTGTGGCAGTACCTCTGACTGGAACTATGATTGTGGCAGTACCATTGACTTGCCTATGATTGTGACAGTACCAATGGCTAGTCTATGATTGTGACAGTACCATTGGCTGGTCTATGATTGTGTCAGTACCATTGACTGGTTATGATTGTGGCAGTACCATTGACTCGTCTATTCTTGTGACAGTACCAATCGCTGGTCTTTGATTGTGTCAGTACCATTGACTGGTTATGATTGTGGCAGTACCATTGACTGTTCTATTCTTGTGACAGAACCATTCGCTGGTCTATGATTGTGACAGTACCAATGGCTGGTCTATGATTGTGACAGTACCATTGGCTGGTCTATGATTGTGTCAGTACTATTGACTGGTTATGATTGTGGCAGTTCCATTGACTGGTTTTGATTGTGGCAGGACCATTCGCTGGTCTATGATTGTGGCAGTACCATTGACTGGTCTATGATTGTGGCAGTACCACTGACTGGTCTATGATTGTGTCAATACCACTGACTGGTCTATGATTGTGGCAGTACCATTGGCTGGTCTGTGATTATGTCAGTACCATTGACTGGTCTATGATTGTGGCAGTACCACTGACTGGTCTATGATTGTGTCAATACTATTGACTGGTTTACAACTGTGACAGAACCATTGGCTGGTCTATGATTTAGTCAGTACCATTGGCTGTTCTATGATTGTGTCAGTACCTTTGGCTGGTTATGATTGTGGCAGTACCACTGTCTGGAACTATGATTGTGGCAGTACCATTGGCTGGTCTATGATTGAGACAGTACCAATGGCTGGTCTATGATTGTGACAGTACCATTGGCTGGTCTATGATTGTGTCAGTACCATTGACTGGTTATGATTGTGGCAGTACCATTGACTGGTCTATTCTTGTGACAGTACCATTCTCTGGTCTATGATTGTGTCAGTACCATTGACTGGTTATGATTGTGGCAGTGCCATTGACTGGTCTATTCTTGTGACAGTACCATTCGCTGGTCTATGATTGTGACAGTACCAATGGCTGGTCTATGATTGTGACAGTACCATTGGCTGATCTATGATTGTGGCAGTACCATTGACTGGTTATGATTGTGGCAGTACCATTCGCTGATCTATGATTGTGGCAGTACCATTGACTGGTCTATGATTGTGGCAGTACCACTGACTGGTCTATGATTGTGTCAATACCACTGACTGGTTTATGATTGTGTCCGTACCATTGACTGGTCTATGATTGTGTCAGTACCGTTGGCTGGTATGTGATTGTGTTAGAACCATTGACTGGTCTTTGATTGTGGCAGTACCACTGACTGGTCTATGATTGTGTCAATACTATTGACTTGTTTATAATTGTGACAGTACCATTGGCTGGTCTATGATTTAGTCAGTACCATTGACTGGAACTATGATTGTGTCAGTACCTTTGGCTGGTTATGATTGTGGCAGTACCACTGACTGGAACTATGATTGTGGCAGTACCATTGACTTGCCTATGATTGTGACAGTACCAATGGCTGGTCTATGATTGTGACAGTACCATTGGCTGGTCTATGATTGTGTCAGTACCATTGACTGGTTATGATTGTGGCAGTACCATTGACTGGTCTATTCTTGTGACAGTACCATTCACTGGTCTATGATTGTGTCAGTACCATTGACTGGTTATGATTGTGTCAGTACCATTGACTGGTCTATTCTTGTGACAGTACCATTCGCTGGTCTATGATTGTGACAGTACCAATGGCTGGTCTATGATTGTGACAGTACCATTGGCTGGTCTATGATTGTGACAGTACCATTGGCTGGTCTATGATTGTGTCAGTACCAATGGCTGGTCTATGACTGTGACAGTACCATTGGCTGGTCTATGATTGTGACAGTATCATTGCTGGTTATGATTGTGTCAGTACCATTGACTGGTTATGATTTTGGCAGTACCATTCGCTGGTCTATGATTGTGACAGTACCATTGACTGGTCTATGATTGTGGCAGTACCATTGACTGGTTATGATTGTGGCAGTACCATTGACTGGTCTATTCTAGTGACAGTACCATTCACTGGTCTATGATTTTGTCAGTACCATTGACTGGTTTATGATTGTGGCAGTACCATTGACTGGTTTATGATTGTGGCAGTACCATTCGCTGGTCTATGATTGTGACAGTACCACTGGACGGTGTATGATTGTGGCAGTACCAATGGCTGGTCTATGATTGTGGCAGTACCATTGACTGGTCTATGATTGTGACAGTACTATTGACTGGTTTATGATTGTGGCAGTACCATTGACTGGTTATGATTATGGCAGTACCATTCGCTGGTCTATGATTGTGACAGTACCACTGGATGGTCTATGATTGTAGCAGTACCATTGGCTGGTCTATGATTGTGGCTGTACCATTGACTGGTCTATGATTGTGACAGTTCCATTGAATGGTTATGATTATGGCAGTACCATTGACTGGTTATGATTGTGGCAGTACCACTGACTGGAACTATGATTGTGAAAGTATCATTGACTGGTCTATGATTGTGTCAGTACCACTGACTGGAACCATGATTGTGTCAGTACCATTGACTGGCCTATGATTGTGGCAGTACCATTGGCTGGAACTATGATTTTAGCAGTACCTTTGGCTGGTTATGATTGTTGCAGTACCATTGACTGGTTTGTGATTTTGGCAGTACCATTGACTGGAACTATGATTGTGTCAGTACCATTTACTGGTTGTTGATTGTGGCAGTACCATTGACTGGCCTATTGATTGTGGCAGTACCATTGGCTGGCCTATTGATTGTTGCAGTACCATTGGTCGGTCTATGATTGTGACAGTACAAGTGGCTGGTTTATGATTTTGGCAGTATCTTTGGCTGGTTATGATTGTGCAGTACAATTTACTGAAAGTATGATTGTGGTAGTACATTTGGCCTGGTTATGATTTTGTCAGTTCCATTGACGGCAACTGTGATTGTTGCATTACCATTGACTTGCCTATGATTGTGTCAGGACCATTGACTGGTCTATGATTGTGTCAGTACAATTTACTGGTCTATGATTGTGGCAGTACCATTGACTGGTCCATGATTGTGGCAGTACCATTGACTGGCCTATGATTGTGGCAGTACCACTGACTGGAACTATGATTTTGTAAGTACCATTGACTGGTCTATGATTGTGGCAGTACCATTCACTGGAACTATGATTGTGTCAGTACAATTGGCTGGTCTATGATTGTGTCAGTACCATTGACGGGTCTATGATTGTGTCAGTACCTTTGACTATCTTAGATTGTGACAGTACCATTGGCTGGTCTATGATTGTGGCAGTACCATTGGCTGGTCTATGATTGTGACTACCATTGACTGCTCTATGATGTGACAGTACCATTGGCTGGTCTACGAATTTGACAAGTCCACTGACAGGTTTATGATTGTGTCAGTACAACTGACTGGAACTATGATTGTGTCAGTACCATTGACTGGAACTATGATTGTGTCAGTTCAATTAACAGGTCTATGATTGTGTCAGTACCATTGGCTGATCTATGATTGTGTCAGTACCATTGACTGGTCTATGATTGTGTCAGTACCATTGACTGGTCTATGATTGTGTCAGTACCATTGACTGGTCTATGATTGTGTCAGTACCATTGACTGGTCTATGATTGTGGCAGTACAACTGACTGGAACTATGATTGTGGCAGTACCATTGACCGGTCTATGATTGTGGCAGCACCATTGATTGGAACTATGATTGTGTCAGTGCAATTAACTGGTCTATGATTGTGTCAGTACCATTGGCTGGTCTATGATTGTGTCAGTACCATTGACTGGTCTATGATTGTGTAAGTACCATTGACTGGTCTATGATTGTGGCAGTACAATTGACTGGTCTATGATTGTGTCAGTTCCATTGACTGGTCTATGATTATGTCAGTACCATTGACTGGTCTATGATTGTGTCAGTACAATTGACTGGTCTATGATTGTGTCAGTACCATTGACTGGTCTATGATTGTGGCAGTACAAATGACTGGTCTATGATTGTGTCAGTTCCATTGACTGGTCTATGATTATGTCAGTACCATTGACTGGTCTATGATTGTGTCAGTACAATTGACTGGTCTATGATTGTGTCAGTACCATTGACTGGTCTATGATTGTGGCAGTACAAATGACTGGAACTATGATTTTGTCAGTACCCTTGACCGGTCTATGATTGAAGCAGCACCATTGACTGGAACTATGATCGTGTCAGTTTAATTAACAGGTCTATGATTGTGTCAGTACCATTGGCTGGTCTATGATTGTGTCAGTACCATTGACTGGTCTATGATTGTGTTAGTACCATTGACTGGTCTATGATTGTGCCAGTACCATTGACTGGTCTATAATTGTGTCAGTACAGTTGACTGGTCTGTGATTATGACAGTACCATCGACTGGAACTATGATTGTGACAGTACAATTGACCGGTCTATTATTGTGGCATACCATTGGCTGATTTATGATTGTGACAGTACCACTGACTGGATCTATGATTGTGACAGTACCACTTACTCGAACTATGATTGTTAGAGTACCATTGGCTGGTCTATGATTGTGACAGTACCATTGGCTGGTCTATGATTGTGACAGTACCATTGTCTGGTCTACGATTGTGACTACCATTGACTGGTCTATGATTGTGGCAGTACAAATGACTGGAACTATGATTTTGTCAGTACCATTGACCGGTCTATGATTGTGGCAGCACCATTGACTGGATTATGATTGTGTCAGTTCAATTAACAGGTCTATGATTGTGTCAGTACCATTGGCTGGTCTATGATTGTGTCAGTACCATTGACTGGTCTATAATTTGGTTAGTACCATTGACTGGTCTATGAATGTGGCAGTACAATTGACTGGTCTATGATTGTGTCAGTTCCATTAACTGGTCTATGATTGTGTCAGTACCATTGACTGGTCTATGATTGTGTCAGTACAATTGACTGGTCTATGATTGTGGCAGTACTATTGACTGGTCTATGATTGTGGCAGTACCACTGACTGGAACTATGATTTTGTAAGTACCATTGACTGGTCTATGATTGTGGCAGTACCATTCACTGGAACTATGATTGTGTCAGTACAATTGACAGGTCTATGATTGTGTCAGTACCATTGACTGGTCTATGATTGTGTCATTACAATTGACTGGTCTATGATTGTGTCAGTACCACTGACTGGTTTATGCTTGTGTCAGTACCACTGACTGGAACTATAATTTTGTCAGTATCATTGACTGGTCTATGATTGTGTCAGTACCATTGACTGGTCTATGATTGTGTCAGTACCATTGACTGGTCTATGATTGTGTCAGTACCATTGACTGGTCTATGATTGTGACAGTACCATTGACTGGAACTATGACTGTGACAGTACAATTGACTGGTCTATGATTTAGTCAGTACTATTGAATGTTCTATGATTGTGGCGTTACCATTGACTGGAACTATGATTGTGTCAGTACCATTGACTGGTCTATGATTTTGGCAGTACCACTGACTGGAACTATGATTTTGTAAGTACCATTGACTGGTCTATGATTGTGGCAGTACCATTTACTGGAACTATGATTGTGTCAGTACAATTGACAGGTCTATAATTGTGTCAGTACCATTGACTGGTCTATGATTGTGTCAGTACAATTGACTGGTCTATGATTGTGGCAGTACCATTGACTGGTCTATGATTGTGTCAGTACCACTGACTGGTTTATGCTTGTGTCAGTACCACTGACTGGAACTATGATTTTGTGAGTATCATTGACTGGTCGATGATTGTGTCAGTACCATTGACTGGTCTATGATTGTGTCAGTTCCATTGACTGGTCTATGATTGTGACAGTACCATTGACTGGAACTATGACTGTGACAGTACAATTGACTGGTCTATGATTTAGTCAGTACTATTTGGCTGTTCTATGATTGTGGCGTTACCATTGACTGGAACTATGATTGTGTCAGTACCATTGACTGGAACTATGATTATGGCAGTACCATTGGCTGGTCTATGATTGTGCCAGTACAATTGACCGGTCTATGATTGTGACAGTGCCATTGGCTGGTTTATGATTGTGACAGTACCATTGGCTTGTCTATGATCGTGACAGTACCATTGACTGGTCTATGATTGTGGCAGTACCATTGACTGGAACTATGATTGTGTCAGTACAATTGACTGGTCTATGATTGTGTCAGTACCATTGACTGGTCTATGATTGTGTCAGTACCATTGACTGGTTATGTTTGTGACAGTACCACTGACTGGATCTGTGATTGTGTCAGTACCATTGGCTGGTCTATGATTGTGGCAGTACCATTGGCTGGTCTATGATTGTGTCAGTACCATTGGCTGGTCTATGATTGTGGCAGTACCATAGACATGTGTATAATTGTGTTAGTACCATTGACTGGTCTGTGATTGTGTCAGTACCATTGACTGGTCTATGATTGTGGCAGTACCACTGACTGGTGGATGATTGTGACATTGCCATTGACTGGTCTATTCTTGTGACAGTACCATTCGCTGGTCTATGATTGTGGCAGTACCATTCGTTGGTCTATGATTTTGTCAGTACCATTCGCTGGTCAATGATTTTGTCAGTACCATTGACTGGTCTATGATTGTGGCAGTACCACTGACTGGTTTATGATTGTGTCCGTACCATTGGTTGGTCTGTGATTGTGTCAGTACCATTGGCTGGTCTGTGATTGTGGCAGTACCATTGGCTGGTCTATGATTGTTGAGATATCATTGGCTGGTCTATGATTGTGGCAGTACCATTGGCTGGTCTATGATTGTGTCAGTACCAATGGCTGGTCTATGATTGTGTCAGTACCATTGGCTGGTCTATGGTTGTGGCAATATCATTGGATGGTCTTTGATTTTGGCAGTACCATTGGCTGGTCTATGATTGTGGCAGTACCATTGGCTGGTCTATGATTGTGGCAATATCATTGACTTCTCTATGATTGTGTCAGTACCAATGGCTGGTCTATGATTGTGGCAATATTATTGGCTGGTCTATGATTGTGGCAGTACCATTGGCTGGTCTATTCTTGTGGCAGTACCATTGGCTGGTCTATGATTGTGGCAACATCATTGGCTTGTCTATGATTGTTGCAATATCATTGGCTCATCTGTGATTGTGTCAGTAACATTGGTTGGTCTATGGTTGTGTCAGTACCATTGACTGGTCTATGATTGTGGCAGTACCATTGACTGGTCTATAATTATGACAGTACCACTTGCTTGTCTATGATTGTGACAGGCTGGTCTGTGCTTGTGGCAGTACCATTGACTGGTCTATGATTGTGGCAGTACTATTGGCTGGTCTGTGCTTGTTGCAGTACCACTTGCTGGTCCATGATTGTTGTAATAAAGTTGGCTGGTCCATGAAAGTGGCAGAACCATTGACTGGTCTATGATTGTATCAGGCTGGTCTGTGCTCGTGGCAGTACCATTTGCTGGTCCATGATTGTTGTAATAACGATGGCTGGTCCATGATTGTGGCAGTACCATTGGCTGGTCTATGATTGTGGCAGGCTGGTCTGTGCTTGTGGCAGTACCATTGGCTGGTCTATGATTGTGGCAGTACTATTGGCTGGTCTGTGCTTGTGGCAGTACCACTTGCTGGTCCATGATTGTTGTAATAACGTTGGTTTGTCCATGACTGTGTCAGTACCATTGACTGGTCTATGATTGTGGCAGTACTATTGGCTGGTCTATGATTGTGGCAATACGATTCACTGTCCTATGATTGTGGCAGTACTATTGGCTGGTCTATGATTGTGGCAATACGATTCACTGGTCTATGATTGTGGCAGTACTATTGGCTGGTCTATGATTGTGGCAGTACTATTGGCTGGTCTATGATTGTGACAATACCACATGGTGTTGTGTCCTACAATTGGTTATCACACATGGGACCGTTTAACAATGACTTGAAGCATAACGCGTAAC